>SJYX01008936.1:0-14546 GCA_006410675.1 Oreotragus oreotragus
TACTTCATGGGAAATGGATGGGGAAACAGTGGAAACAGTGTCAGAATTTATTTTCGGGGGGGCTCCAAAATCACTGCAAATGGTGATTGCAGTCATGAAATTAAAAGATGCTTACTCCTTGGAAGGAAAGTTATGACCAACCTAGATAGCACATTCAAAAGCAGAGACATTACTTTGCCAACAAAGGTCCGTCTAGTCAAGGATATGGTTTTTCCAGTAGTCATGTATGGATGTGAGAGCTGGACTGTGAAGAAAGCTGAGTGCTGAAGAATTGATGCTTTTGAACTGTGGTGTTGGAGAAGATTCTTGAGACTCTCTCTTGAGAGTCCCTTGGACTGCAAAGAGATCCAAGTCCATTCAGGAGATCAGCCCTAGGATTTCTTTTGAAGGAATGATGCTAAAACTGAAACTCCAGTACTTTGGCCACCTCATACGAAGAGCTGACTCATTGGAAAAGACTCTGATGCTGGGAGGGATTGGGGGAAGGAGAAGGGGACGACAGAGGATGAGATGGCTGGATGGCATCACTGACTCAATGGATGTGTTTGAGTGAACTCCAGGAGTTGGTGATGGACAGGGAGGCCTGGCGCGCTTCAATTCATAGGGTCGCAAAGAGTCAGACATGACTGAGCATCTGAACTGAACTGAACTAACAGTAATAAAGCCTTGAAATGCACAAAGCAGAAATAAACCTAATTGGAAGGAAAAACAACAAATCTAGAAATAAACCACGGAAAAAAATTTTAAATATGTTCTTAAGTACATAGAACTATTAACAATGAGATTGCTTATGTATATTGAAAATGTATATATTTTAAAAGTGTGTAAATTATAAAATATCACAAATAATGTTTGAAAATATATCAAAAGACTGATATAACACAGTCCACCTAGTGTGGTTAAAATATTCTACACTCATGATATATTTCTCAGAGCACTAGCTTTCTGGTGGCCACATAGTAAGTACTCATAAACTGGATTGCCTGAACTAATGTCCTAAAAGATACATTATAGTCTAGATTTCAGTTTTCACTGTTTTCTATATATGCAGCCTACAAATTGCCTGTCAACTTACAGGAATCCTATAAAGTGAACAGAAGAAAAAACTGAACAAAACAAGATTAGTCTTTCCCAATATGAAAAAGCTATATGCTTTCATTCTTTTATTTCTTCCAGTTATATTTAAAAGTGTGAAACAGCTAAAATTAGTGAAGACAAAATAACTCAACTACTTCAAAATTATAATCAACTGAAGCATCATTGTGGTGGGTTAGTCGTTAAGTTGTGGCCAACTCTTGCAACCCCGTGGACTGTAGCCTGGCAGGCTTCTCTGTCCAAAGCATTCTCCTATGCATCATTAATTAATTATTATTAATTAGCATGCCATTGTTTAATTTAATAGTTATGCATTTTTAAATTTATCTGTTCAATGAAAACTGTTGCTTTTGCTTTTAAAGCAAAAGGCTTGGTTCAGCCATCATGAAACAAATTGGTAGCTGATAAAAAGCTCAGAATATATGCCTTTTGATAACTTCAAAAAAGTTATCTTACATGGTTAGAGTTTAAAGTTATAAATATCTGAAGAGAAAAAGAAAGGTGGGACATTTTTAAAAAGAAGCACATTTTATCTATAATATTTATATTGTAACATTTATTCCAATAAATAATATACATGTTCCCTATACATGTATTAGAAAATCCTAATCACTTCAGGAGGCCAAATATTTCTCTCATAATGTTTAAAAGGAGAAAGTCACCCACCTCCAATAATCCTCTGGCTAAAAGATAACTATCAACTCAATACAGATATCACTAAATGAAAATTAAGTGAAAAGTTAAAGTCATTTTGTAATAATGAAATAGCAAGACCTTGACAGATAAAAATGATTGTCCAGCTCCACATACCATTATCATTAATTCAAAATTAGACATCTTAGTTTAAAATTTTCCTCCTTTTCATTATTATTCACCTTGTTGATGACTTCCTTAACTTTTGTAACTATTTATTCCCAAAGACTAATATTTTGGTAATATTATTTCATATAATATTTCAATGTATGAAAGCTAGGAAACCACTGAGAAACAATTGAGGTAAAGATTGAAGTTACATCATCAAAAACTTTAGCCTGACTTTCTGAAAATTTTGGTTGTTTTAACCAAATTTGTGTGATATTTTAATGTAATGGCATGCAGTAAAACATTGAAATTGCAAAACCAAGTTCCATATTTAGTTATAGATACGACATTGTTGATCTTAAATCTTTGAAAATGTATTTTTATTTTATGAAGAACGCATCCTTTCCAAAAAATAAGAAAAAAAATAAGATGATAATAAAATTAAAGAAACAACTTGAACAGGGGAAAATAATAGTTACAAGAAAAAATATGTATCATATACTGAAAAAAATTTACACTTTAACAAAACAAAATAGAGCATATTGTTATTGTTGTTTAATTGCTAAGTCATTTCTGACTCTCTTTGCAACCCCATGGACCCGCAGGCTCCTCTGTCCATGAGATCTCCCAGGCAAGAATACCAGAGTGTTTGCCATTTCCTTCTCCAAAGGATGTTCTAACCCAGGAATTGAACCTATGTCTCCTGCATGGCAGGCCAATTCTTTACTGCTGAACCACCTGGGATGCCCAAGACAGAGCTAGAAATGGCTATTTTAATAGCAATGGCTAATAGTAACTGAATACTTAATAGGTGCCAGACAACATACTTGACACACTGTTTTGCTTATTTTAAGCAGTGTTTCTCTCAAGATTATCCACATTTTAGATTAAGGAACTGGGTTTCACATAGGCTAATAAATTATTTATGTTATATATCTTGTCCTGTCTTTTCACTCAACGTCATATTGTAAGAATTTCCAAGTAACTAAATTATACTTTGAAAACTCTAAACACAAAAGATAGCCATTTAATTATATAATTATTGTGTAAACAGATGATGTTATATACTGCTGCTGCTGCTAAGTCGCTTCAGTCGTGTCCAACTCTGTGTGACCCCATAGATGGCAGCCCACCAGGCTCCCCTGTCCCTGGGATTCTCCAGGCAAGAACACTGGAGTGGGTTGCCATTTCCTTCTCCAATGCATGAAAGTGAAAAGTGAAAGTGAAGTCGCTCAGTCGTGTCCAACTCTTAGCGACCCCATGGACTGCAGCCTACCAGGCTCCTCCGTCCATGGGATTTTCCAGGCAAGAGTACTGAGTGGGGTGCCATTGCCTTCTCCAATGTTATATACATCCAGTACCTAATTACTGAATATTCACCTGCACTGATAACTTGTTTAAACTTTGCTAATTATGTAAATAAAAGAAAAAACCCTCATATATTTTCACATAGCAGAACTCCAATAAATATTATTTGATACATTTCATTTAAAACATTTTCCAAAGAGTAATTTTTAAAATCTTTAAGTGATCCCAAAATCAGTATGTTGTTGTGCTGGTGTGTAGTTGCTAAATTGTATCCGATTCTTTGGATTCCCATTTACTGTGGCCTGCCAGTCTCCTCTGTCCAGGGGATTCTCCCAGCAAGAATACTGCAGTGGGTTGCCATTTCCTTCTCCAGGGCATCTTCCTGACCCAGGGACTGAACCCGTGTCTCCTACATTGGCAGGTGGATTCTTGACCATTGATCCCCCAGGGAAGCCCTAAAATCATTATAATGAAATATTCCAAACCAGCCACATTTATTCATTTACAGTGGTCATTTTCTTTCCAAGGTCACTAAATTCTGATCTCTCTATATGGCCCTTCTGACACTCCACCCTGTGATATTTATGACTAGCCTAGTGGGCCTGAATCACCAGTACACATAAACACATTCATCACTTGGAAAATCGGCTCTCCCATCTCTCCTCATGGCCCCAAACTCATCATCAAATTAGACACAGACTTTACACATTGTTCAAATTGATAATGATACAGCTCCTTAGGAACATTCCTAAATTATCCATTAGTTGCGGGACATCCCCACAGATACAGAATTTATCCACCTCCAGCAGATCCTATGGATTTCAGAGATCCCTGAGGCTTTAAAGCTTAGGTTAAGTGTGCTTCCCTTGTGGCTCAGCTGATAAAGAATCTGCCTGCAATGCAGGAGAGCTGGGTTCAATTCTTGGGTTGGGAAGATCTCCTGGAGAAGGGAAAGGCTACCCAGTCTAGTATCTGGCCTGGAGAATTCCATGGACTGTATAGTTCATGGGGTTGCAATGGGCTGGACATGACTGAGCGACTTTCACTTCACCCTGATAAAAAGAAGTGAATAAATACAGAGGTAGCTCACCTCCTATGACTTTTAAAGAAAAGAGGATGGGGGATTTTCTACCCATGGTGGCTTATTTTCTGTGTGATTATGTCTGCTAGAACATTTCAAAAAGAAAACCCTTGATCCCAAATACCAATTGTGTATAAATACTTCTGTTGTATAAACCCAGAGGCAGCTAATATTTTTTAATGAAGACAAAAGCACGTAGAAGACAATTACATTTATTTTAAATCATAGTTTACACCAAAGTAATTGAATTTAAAACTAATTAAACAAGAAAACATCAATTAGATATCTATTCTCTCTCTTGTACAATTACATTGTTTTATTGCCCATGTTTCATAATTGTTACCAAGCAGCTTTTAAATCCTATCATTAGTTTTCCAGAAAAGGAAACTGTGATGTGTTATCTGTTCTGGAATCTAAGGTGTTTTGATGGGTTTGCTGCTGCTGCTGCTGCTGCAATTAGGTCCTTTCTACAAATAGATGTTCTTGGTACATTTGATTTTATTAGAAATATGTGAGCTCATGGAGATCTAGTTTCTGAAAATTAATAATGAGAGTTGCTCATGAGTACTTTGTTTATATAATAGCCAAATATAGACCTAACTAAATTATCATGACTACTACTTATGTAGTCTCCTCACTTTGAGCAAAAGATAGACAATAACTTTAAGAACAAGTTGGTTTCAAGGGAAAAGAAGCCAAGATCCTGTTATTTAATGCCATCAGGGAGCATGCAGGCACAAAAGGAATGAGGTATCTGTCAAAATGATATCAACTCTGGAAATGCATTCAACTTTGCTCAACCTTCCTCTTAACCTCCCCTTTTAGGAATTAGGTGGTGCTAGTGGTAAAGAGCCTTCCTGCCAGTGCAAGAGTTGTAAGTGATGCAGGTTCAATCCCTGGGTCAGGAAGAGCCCCTGGAGGAGGGCATGACAACCCACACCGGTATTCTTGCCTGGAGATCTCATAGACAGAGGAACCTGGCAGGCTACAGACCATAGGGTCACAAGAGTCAGACACAAATGAAGTGACTTAGCACATATGCAGGTGATAAATTTAAAGCACACTGCTTTAAAAAAATAGTATTTCTAGGTAGGGAAAACTTTTACGTTGTTTCATATAGAAATTGTGCTGATATATAATGCCATATGGAATTCAAGCTTAATAGAGAATTTGGTTGGTAGGTAACCTTTCTTCATTCTTCAGTGTCCTTAGTCATGACTCTATTCTTTTTGACATACCTTTTCCTTCATTTAGCCTAATGATAATAGCCTGATTCATTCATAATGAAATTCTATGACATACTCTTTAGTACATTCGAGAACTTTATACCCATTGTCTGTACTTTAATACCCATAATCTCATTAATAAATATTTAAAAATCCTGAAGGAAATTCTAAATATTACTTTAAACACCTTAAGATCTTATAATAGAAGCTCAGAAAGATTGTATCTATTTCAAGCTTTACAAGGCTGGTAAACAAGTGAAGGATACCACACTCCCACTGGTTTCTCCTGGAATGCCTTCAATATTTATGTAAGAACACATGATTTAACACTTGAACACTAGCTTGCATTTCTCCTAATGAAGTCCCTGATGCTTTGCTCTTAAGTTATAAAGTCCTCAAAATCAGCATCTTTTGTGCCAACCTTTAGCACTACACAGTGTGTTAGTGGGCAATGGGTAGCAGTACAAAAATTAGACCCTTTTGCCTAACAGAATATCTATTACCCTTTGGGATCCTTCTTTACTAGATCTTTTCACTTCTCCTTCCTTAGTTTTTGTTTTTGTCTCAAATGCCTACCTGTTCACCTGCAGTGATCCAGCTCTCCAATAGTCTTTGATGTTTGGCTTATATCCACTTGCTGAAAGTCATGCTCAACTCGGGCGGGCAGTGGTTCCAATTCTCCACTAATCACTGTTGGTTACCTTTAAAAAAAGAAAGAAAGAAAGAAACAACCTTTGTAGTTAAATTGTGTCACTGACACTGAAATATCTTTGTCATAACAGCCCTTATGACAAATTTGGCTAGGTTTCAGAGTACAAACTTAATCCTGCAAATGTGCCCTAACCTGTGACTAGTCTCACGGAAATGGGTGCTCATCCTGTCACTGCGTTGTCTCGCCACATTGCCTCATGTCTCCCTTTCTAGGCCCCTCTGGCTATCACAATAAACGAGGCCTAGTGATGGATCTGCACAGCAGAGCCGCCACCCGGGACCCCCAAGCTCCTCAAGCTCCCATTCTAGGAAAAACCCGTGTCAATGCCGGGCCCAGAGAGGCTTAGGCTCTCCGAGATACTGCACTCTTCGCACTAGAACCTTCTCAGGGCGCCGGGGGCGTTGAGCCCGCAGTCCCTTTCTAGGCCCCTCTGGCTATCACAATAAACGAGGCCTAGTGATGGATCTGCACAGCAGAGCCGCCACCCGGGACCCCCAAGCTCCTCAAGCTCCCATTCTAGGAAAAACCCGTGTCAATGCCGGGCCCAGAGAGGCTTAGGCTCTCCGAGATACTGCACTCTTCGCACTAGAACCTTCTCAGGGCGCCGGGGGCGTTGAGCCCGCAGCGGCGCGTGGGGTGGGGATGGTGGTCCTCGAGGCGAGGTGCGCGCAGCCTCAGCCCAGCGGCCGCCGCCGTGCTTGCCACGGTGGGTCGCCTCTCTCGGCCGCTGAGGCCCTGTCCGCAGCCATGTCGCGATTCTACCGTCACAAGTACAAGTGCGGGGACCTGGTGTTCGCCAAATTAAAGGGCTACGCCCACTGGCCCGCCAGGATCGAGCAGACGGCCGAGGCCAACCGCTACCAGGTGTTTTTCTTCGGGACCCACGAGACGGCCTTCCTGGGCCCCAGGCACCTCTTCCCGTACGAGGAGTCCAAGGAGAAGTTCGGCAAACCGAATAAGAGGAGGGGCTTCAGCGAGGGCCTGTGGGAGATCGAGAACAACCCCACGGTCCAAGCTTCCGATTACCAGTGCGCCCTGGGGAAGAGCTGCCCTGCGGAGCCCGAGCCCGAGGCCGCCGAGGGCGGCGCGGACCTGAAGAGCCACACCAACGGCGGCGGCGACGGTGATCAAGGCAAGCTGGGCGTCGCCCCACTAGCTGAGGGGGAGGACGAGAAGGAGCCGCTGAAGAGGACCGCCGAGGACCCGCCCGAGGACATCGCCAAGCGTCCCAAGGAGGCCGATCCGGAAGAAGGAGAGGAGATGAGGGAGGCGGCCGCTGTCGCCGAGGAGGCCGAGGATGCGAGGCGGCTCCTTGTGGAGGCGGAGAACGACCCTGCCGCACCCGGGCCGGGCCCAGCCTGGGGGCTGCCCGTGGTGGCGCAGCAGCCAGAGGAAGAGTCCACCGAGAGAGAGGCCCAGGCCCCAGGCGTCGGAGGCGGCCACGAGGGCCAGTAGTCACCGAAGTTTCCAGAAGAGCCCCCCGCCCCATTCCTGCTGCGGCCTGGCTGTCACGGGGGAACCGGCCACGGCCTGCAAACTGGGACCGCCTCCCCCCCCCCACCTGCTCTCCACCGCCCTCTCTGCCTCGCCCGCCCGGCCTTCGGGGATTGACCCGCAGGGGACAGCCCACCAGGCCCTCACCTCTGCGCCCCCACGCCCTGGGATGTGAGCCAGCGCCCCTGCTCCCTGGGGCTAGTGAAACCACCGTGGCCCCTCCCTGCCCGGAACTGTTTGCCGAGGCTTCTGTTGGAGCCCAGACCGGCCGTTTTCCACCCCCTGATGCCCCTCTGTCCCTCCTCTCCCAGGCATTCTGGAGTCCACGTTGGAATCAGAGCCGGGAGTTTGGGAAGAGGTGAAGGATAAGGAGCCGGTGGGGCACGTCCAGGGACCTGGCAGGGCAACCCTCAAACTGTGGTGACGGGGATGGCAGGAGGGTGCCGTCTTCCTGAGCTCGCGTCCACTCCTCCCAGGCCTATGGTATCTGAGGCCTAGATTCTGAGAAAGTGAACGGCTTTGGCGGGAGGGCCTCCCTTTTGCTGACCCCGGGAGTTATGGGAGTTGTAGTTTTTCATCTTCCAGGTTGTCAGTGCGAGCGGAAGCTTAGCTTCGCCCAGCGTCTTGGGTTGTAAGGCTGAGGAACATCTGTCCCCATTTAAATCTTTAGAGGCTCACGGGATGTTCTGGGAAGACCCCGGCACCCCTTTCCTCCCTCCCCCAGCCTCAAGGCCACTGCAAGTCATAAACATCACCCAGCTATAAAAGAACTGGGTACCTCCACTCTCCTAGTTTTACCGTTGAGCTACCCGTTTCTGAGATGAACTAGGTGATTCCCTTTCTACCTGGAGTTTCATGGCTCGTTGATGTAGTTAAGCTTCACTGTTCCTTTTTTCCCACCCACATCCCTGGACCTGGTCCCCTCAGCATTGTCACCAGATATGATGTGCAACCGACTAAGTCAGGAAAACAAGGGGCCCCTCCCCCACCTCTTCCTGGTGGTCTCTGCCTTCCTCCATCTTTAGTCTCTCACCCATGCCCTTCTCCCGTGGGCTCTGAGGAAATATTGTTGACAGTAGCTTTCGAAGTTTAGATCTGAATATTTTCAGTTCTGAGGAAATAAAACTCGTTGATTACTTTAACAAATCTCGAGTCTGTTCCTTTGGTTTCTGAAGAATTTGCCCTTAAATGTAATGTTCCTCTTTGTTTTTTATACACCCTGTGTTAAAAGCAATTATTTGTAATATACAGGGCTCCTTTAGAATCACCCACGATAAACCTCTGTTAAGGTATTTACACTTCACTCTGTCTATAATAATTACTGCCACTGATTAAAATGAATAGAAAGAAGTGAACTTAAAATGCTGGAATGGTGACACCTGGGACAGCAACTGAGTTTCTAATATTCTAACAGGCTTTGCCAAAAAAAAAAACCAGATTCAGTCTTTCTTTTTTTCTTGCTGCTCTCCCAGATCTCACTACTCCCAACACTTTCTATGGAAGTGGGGGGAGGGGGGAAGCAGTTACTTTTTATTTCCAGTTTTTAATGTAGTATCTGCAGAATACTTTGTGTCTTTTCAATGCTTTGTGCAAGTATCTGGGGTCAGAAAGATGTGCTGGGTTCCAGTTTCAGTATTGGTCAACACTGCATGCACACAAGGACTTAGTAAATACTCAAATCCTCATAGAACCTGCCAGGCCATTGCTAACCAGTAAGGTTAGCAACTGAAGTGAAGTGAAGTGAAGTCGCTCAGTCATGTCCGACTCTTTGCGACCCCATGGACTGTAGCCTACCAGGCTCTCTGTCCATGGGATTTTCCAGGCAATAGTCCTGGAGTGGATTGCCATTTCCTTCTCCAGGGGATCTTCCCAACCCAGGGATCAAACCCGGGTCTCCCACATTGTAGTCAAAAGCTTTATCGTTTGAGCCACCGGGGAAGCAACTGAAGACAGTCCTATTTTTCTGTTCCTGTATAAAATGGTATTTTATTCCAGGGCTTCCCAGATGGCGCTAGTGTTAAAGAACTGGCCTGCCAATGCAGAAGGCAGAAGAGAAGAAGGTTCAGTCTCTGGAACTGGAAGATGCCCTGGAAGAGGAAATGGCAACCCACTCCAGTATTCTTGCCTGGAGAATCCCCCCTAGACAGAGGAGCATGGCAAGCTGCAGTCCATGGGGCTGCAAAGAGTTAGACATGACAAGCAGCTTAGCACACACACATGTTTTATTCCAAGGCAGATAGATCAGATGATTGCTTGCTTTTCAACTATTTCTGTTTCAGTTCAGTTCAGTCACTCAGTCATGTCCAACTCTTTGCGACCCCATGAATCGCAGCACACCAGGCCTCCCTGTCCATCACCAACTCTCAAAGTTCACTCAGATTCACGTCCATTGAGTCCGTGATGCCATCCAGCCATCTCATCCTCGGTCGTCCCCTTTTCCTCCTGCCCCCAATCCCTCCCAGCATCAGAGTCTTTTCCAATGAGTCAATTCTTCGCATGAGGTGGCCAAAGTACTGAAGTTTCAGCTTTAGCATCATTCCTTTCAAAAAAATCCCAGGGCTGATCTCCTTCAGAATGGACTGGTTGGATCTTCTTACAGTCCAAGGGACTCGCGAGAGTCTTCTCCAACACCACAGTTCAAAAGCATCAATTCTTCTGTGCTCAGCTTTCTTCACAGTCCAGCTCTCACATCCANCCTTTCAAAAAAATCCCAGGGCTGATCTCCTTCAGAATGGACTGGTTGGATCTTCTTGCAGTCCAAGGGACTCGCAAGAGTCTTCTCCAACACCACAGTTCAAAAGCATCAATTCTTCTGTGCTCAGCTTTCTTCACAGTCCAGCTCTCACATCCATACATGACCACTGGAAAAACCATAGCCTTGACTAGACGGACCTTTGTTGGCAAAGTAATTTCTGTTTACAATAATACTAAGAGTTACTATTCAGTGAACGTTTACCATGTACTGAGGAGAATGGCCCCATTCAACTATTGCAATCTGCCAAGTAGGTATTAGTATTCGAATTTCCCACTGGAAGCAACTCTGGTTCAGAGGGCAACTCTGGCTTTTCTTGCACTTCACAGAACACTCAGGTTGCAAATACAAACTTTGCTAGTCCAAGCCTAAGCTTCTCCCCCTGAGTTGCACATTCAGAAAAGCGACGCCATGACTACACAGTCCATGGAATTCNCTGGTTCAGAGGGCAACTCTGGCTTTTCTTGCACTTCACAGAACACTCAGGTTGCAAATACAAACTTTGCTAGTCCAAGCCTAAGCTTCTCCCCCTGAGTTGCACATTCAGAAAAGCGACACCATGACTACACAGTCCATGGAATTCTCCAGGTCAGAATATTGGAGTGGGTAGCCTTTCCCTTCTCCAGGGGATCTTCCCAACCCAAGAACTGAACCTAGGTCTCCCTCATTGCAGACGGATTCTTTACCAGCTGAGCCACAAGGGAAGCCCACAATAGCTTATCCCTTCTCCAGAGGATCTACCTGACCCAGGAATCGAACCAGGGTCTTCTGCATTGCAGGGGAATTCTTTAACCAGTTAAGCTATCAGGGAAGCCCTTCAGAAAAGCACTACCATGAAATCAGAGGTTTTAAAAAAATGTTATTTTCATATTAGTAACAAGTAATCATGAGAGTAGCTAGTACTGAGTCTCTAAAATGAGTCAGGCCAGTGTACTGTATTCTATACATAATGTCTTTATTAATACAGCTACCCAGTTAGGTACCTACTCAGCAAAGCTGAGAGAGATGAGGGTCAGAGTTGTTATTTTCCCAAGGTCAGACAAGTAGACAATGAACCAAAATTCAAAGGCAGGTGTCTCTCCTTGTAAATCATGGGTGCTTTGTTTTTATCGTTCCCTATTGTATAAAATTTCTTATTGAATAAAATGGAAGTACTCATGCTCTACTGTTTTGAAGTGACCATTTAGAAATTTGTATGGCAAATAATATATTAGCAAACATTGCTTGTGAGTGTGTAAGAAAAACCATTTGGGACAATTGACAATTGTTTTGTCATTAAATGACTTTGTGAAATGATGAAGACAATTGCACATTCAGTATTTTTCAAGAAATATATGACTATAGGAATTCTGAATATGGATAACTATTTTTGCCACAGACAGGCATGCAGGTTTGATAAGGTTTTTGTGGAGGTACATCTTCTGAAATGATTCAAAAACCTGAATGACATAAAGTGAAATTACTATTATACCATCTGAGTCTTTCTCTTTGTATTCTTTCTTTCTTTCTTTTTTTTTTTTGTTTAAATTTTGAAGATAGAAAACTTTAGTGTTTATTAGGAAGCAGCCTTCTTGGTGAGTATAATATTGTAGTTAAAATGGTGACTTAAGTAATAGCGCACCTAAAGAATGATTCACAAGAGTTAGTAAACACACACACGTGCAAAAACCCAATAAAGAAAGGGAGACATGGAGAATCTGTGTTCTCACCCCTCTTCTTCTGGGCAGGAGGCCCTATATGTATGCTTTGGTGACCAGGGAATATTGTGTGGACTGAAAAAGACACTGCTTTCTACAAATTTCTTTGATTTTAAAATCTCCCATAATTCTGGTGCTATTTTTTATTTTCTTCTGAACAAGCATGTCTCAGTGACAAAATTACTGATCAAGAATTAGCTACTTTGCTGAACAGAGAGCACCTCCTGGCCTTTTACTGATGCTTTGTTGGGGGTATTCAGTCAGATGCATTCATGAATGTTCTGAAGATCGTGTTCAAGCATTCCAAGTAAATGTGTGTTCATCACATTGTCAGTGATCTGCAGACATATTTAGCGTTTGGGTTTCTGTGAGGCTTTCCAAGTATTTGGTATTTCACACAAGCATCAGTGATTACATCACGTTGGCAGGGGACTAAGATGCCACTGAGGGTTGTAAATTTTGTTTCTTTCAGCTCTCACGCCTCTGCAAATTCTCATCCACAGTACACATTCTTCCCTGTGGTTCATACATCCATTTTAAGTTTCCTGAAAATGTAGTAGGTGTTCAGGGCACATAGGGCACCTTCTCTTTGCTTCACTGTCATCACTCTAGTCAAAGAAGTTTCTGCTACACATGCTATGCACACATGCTGTCCTTGTGTTTAAATGACTTTGCTGCCTTCTTTGAGCCTGGCCAAGTACTCAAGGCAAGAGCCACTCTGGGTGTTCCTGGAGAACTTTATATCCATACTGATCATATTCTACTTCCCTGTCTATTTTTTACCCTTTCACTAGACTAGAGGAGAAAGAAAATATGCTCTCTTACTCTCAGTAAATCAGTAAAATTTATTTTACATATTGATATCAACCAATAGGCTGTACCTTCTCAGCAGACAGGAACTATGATCATTTTGCTTATTCTAAGAATCTAGAAAGGTTCCTGGTTCACATTAGGCACACAATGTGTGTATGTGTTAGTTGTTCAGTTGTGTTGGACTCTTTGTGACCCCATGAACTATAGCTCGCCAGGCTCCTCTATCCATGGAGTTGTTCAGGCTAGAATACTGGAGTGGGTTTCCAGTCCCTTCTCCAGGGGATCTTTCCAACCCAGGGATCAAACCTGGGTCTCCTGCATTGCAGGCAGATTCTTTACCATCTGAGCCACTAGGGAAGACCAGGCAGTCAATAAATGGTTGTTAATAAAGAAATAAACGAATGAATGACTAAGTCCTGCTGTTCACCCTCATCCCAGCCCTGTGAGAAAAAACGGGGAATTTTGTTATGCTTAATAAAACACACTACGGATTTTTTAAGTGGATGTGTGTACCATTTTTAAAGATTTTTTTTTGTTATTATATAGAGGTATGTGTTGGTCTCATTAAATAATAACCCTTGGCAAGACCCTAAGAGGATAAATCAAATTATCCAAGTGGGCCATCTGACTCTGAGTGTGAGTAAGCATATTACACGCAATATCCAGTTCCTTAAGTTACATTTTCTCTTTAATAATTTGATACTTCATTCTCAACTTCCTTTGATGCAGCAAGCAGCCTTGATGGCCCCTGGCTTTGGAGCCACCCATGCTTAGATGTGATTCCAAGCTGTTGAGAACTGTGTGATTTCAGGTTCCTCCAGTTACACGTGGTGATCATGTCCTTTATGTTTTGTTGTGTGAAGCCAAAGACTTCATATATGTTAAAATATCAAAGAGGACCCAACACAAAATCAGCATTCTGTACAAGTAAATTCACTTCCTTTCTATGTCGTCCAGAGAACTAACCATACCATTTGAAATAATTATGGCCCAGTGCATCACTTTTATTTAGGAAAACACTGGAAGCCACTGACCAATGCCCAGTTTCCTGGTTGGGAAAAATCCTGCATTTATCCTATCCATACACAGAGAGAAATCAAATTTTATCTTCCCATTTACTCACATGACTCCTTCAACTAGTTTCTTTAAATTCCCTTGACGTTAACTGAATTATTTCATGCAAACACATCCAATTTTAAATACTTATCTTTTGGCATGACACATCCCTCCTGTGGCCAGTTTCATTGCTTCTATTATTCTCAGGGGATTCAATCACTGTTTTCCAGTGAGTATCTCTCCAGTCCATCTCCTCCACAATCTTCCAGTGCTGTTTTTCTGCATCTGTGGATATAGCCATTGTATTGCTCTAGTTTTGTCTCGCTCCTTTGCCTTTTTGCCAGAGTATCTATCTATTCACACATAATTTTAATGAGCTGCCCAATTTGATTACTAAAAGGCATCGGAGTGTAACGAGGGATGGACCATTCTTTTCAGAAGCTCTCTTAGGTTTCATGTCCTCCTGTGATTTACCAAGTGTCACTTAATTTTGCCTTTTTTTTTTTTTTTT
>SJYX01008936.1:21841-83181 GCA_006410675.1 Oreotragus oreotragus
AAATCAAATACGTTTCTGGGGTCCTATTTTGCGTTTGATCTCCCACAGAGAGGCCTTGTAGCATCCTGGGTTTTTTGAAATGCTAATCTTTGAAATTAACAATATAAGCCTGGATTGGGTGATGGTACAGAGGGTACAGAGATGGGTTTAGGAGAAGTTAAAAGCCTCCTTTCACACTAGAGAGAAAACCAATAGTTTTACTCTTTCCACTCAATTGTCTTTTGTAACTATGGCTCACCTCGTAGCATGCATGGCCTGTGGAAACATCCACAGTCAGGTTCTTCAGTGAGACAGAACAGGGCAGGGCTACATCAATGAATGAGACAGCTGAGTATGCACCTTCTTGTGTTTCTTACGACTATCATGAGAAATAGACATTCTAGCTATATTTTAATCACATTGATTTACATGTATTTGAATGCAAAGCAGATGTCACCATACAAGCAGTACAAGCAGTGCAGGTACTCTGTAATATTTCTGACTCCGTGGCTTAAAAAGAGAGATGAGGAAAATGACATTTTACATCCCAAGTACTAAGTGTAGGACAAAAACACCCCAAACAAAACACAGTCCACTTTCTCTTGTCTTCCCCTCAGTCCTCCTCCCTCGCCCTGGAAAACATCACCTCTTTCAGCTCTCAGAAACAAATATTACCTCATGCAGGAGACCGACTCTCTGGTCCTTTGATTGTACTCACCTTGGGAACTGTTTAAAGAGATTACCTCAAGTCAAAGTGTTAGTCACTCAGTCGTGTCTGACTCTGTACAACGCCATGAACTGTAGCCTGCCAAGCTCCTCTGTCCATGGGATGATCCACGCAAGAGTACTGGTGTGAGCTCTCATTCTCCAGGAAATCTTCCCAACATAGGGAGTGAACCTGGGTCTTTGGCATTGCAGGCAGATTCTTTACCATCTGAGCCACCAGTGAATATAAATAATAACTAACATGTTAAAAATGGTGGCTGGAAAATGGCCCCCAAACTCTTATGTTGACAGCATAACCACATGTGTTATCAAGGAGATCAAAGAGAACCTTCCTTCATAGAAGCTGCATATTGAATCTTTTTTTTTCTTTTTAGTGATCTTATGAGACCAAAATGGATACCACATATTTATCAAATTAAAAAAAACAAAAAAAACAGACCTCAAGCCACAGATGGTTAATGGCAAGGTGTCTCTTGCTTCACTTGAAGGGCTGTTTTGACTGTTCAGATAGAGATGCTCCCAAGAATTACATCACAAAAATAATTAGCAGAGTGTATATCTGCAGGCTGCTTTTTCTGCACTTTCCCTCTCTGGTTCAGGAGGACGGATGATGGTGTATTGCTCCTGCTGCCATCACCTCCCTCTCATAATGGCCATTATTCATAGCAGGGCACTTGGGGTCACTGGTGTGGTCTCCGTTTGCGGGACCCAGCTATTCATCCTACGTGTCCGCTAGGTTATGAGCTACGGCAAACGGATTAGAAAACCAGCTTGTTCTTTGTATATGAGATGTAGATTTGACCTTGTGTTGTCCTTCTGCATCTTCTATGATCTGGCAAACCCTGGATGCAAGACTTTCAAGCAGCCTTGTAAAAAAAAAAATCTCCAACTGTGCTTTGGTTTTGAGTTTAAATCATAGTATTCCAATCATTTGTTGGTTTTGCTCTGAAGATGCCTGGGGCATCCAGCTGCAGCTGAGAGGGCAGACTTGTCATTGTTAGTAATTAGAAGGAGCCTGCTAGTGATTCAAGGTAGCTCAAAATTCATACATTAAAAAAAAAAAAAAAAAGCAAAATGTGTTAGTGAGATGTAGTTTGCTGAATTCACTGTGGCTGTGTGGCTGCCTTTTTAACCTTACTGCCCTGCTCATTATACATGCAGTCAGTCACCAAAGACCATGGTTCCCTGTTGTGCTCCTGAAGCCTGATGAAATGCATCAAATATTAGCTGAATCTCCTGGTCTTCCTCTCTGTTAGTCACTGTCTCTGAGATTTCAAGTGCATTGATGGAGTTCTACATTGCAATACATTTCTAATATTTAATATGTGTACTAGGGTTCAGTCGGCACAAAATAAATGCCTAATGAATTAATTAATAAATGATTGAATAAGAGAATATCACTTATGATCTTTCAAAGAATTATTATTTTTTGATAGAAATTGAACAACAGAGGATTGCCTAATCTTGCACACCTAAAGAATACTTACCAGGGGAGGCAAAATTCAATGGCTTCTTTTCAGTTTTGGCTTATTTACTGTGCAAGCAGCACCTAAATATATAAAATAGTTGCATTTTACTTAAGACTTTATTTCAGGGGTTATTTTATTGTTACTAAAGAAGATATTAATAGGCATTAGTAACTGGATTCTGCTTTGAACACTGCCTTTCTGAAAATAGCCAGAGATGATGTTTCAGGGGAAAAGTTCATTTTAAAGGTAAAATCGGAAACTTTGGGTGACATAAATTCCAGAGTTTAAGATTAAGGTAGACAAGTTAGAGGGTTTCCCTGTGGCTCAGATGGTAAAGAATTCACCTGCAATGCAGGAGACCTAAATTTGATCCCTGGTCAGGAAGATCCCCTGGAGAAGGAAATGGCTACCCACTTCAGTATTCTTGCCTGGAGAATTCCATGGATAGATAGCCTGGTGGGCTACAGCCCATGGGATTGCACAGAGTCAGACACGGAACAACTAACACAGACACAGAGGAGTTATAACCATTGAAACATTTATGAATTGTTTACATTTTCATTTGGTTAACATCTATATGTCTTATGATCTCTTCTATTAAAAATGAAACTTTATTCAGCTTTCTTAATCTAGATACGCAAGCATGGTTTCTCTGGAATTTAAATTTGTTTGGAATGGAACCAAATTGTGTTTTAATGAAAATATGCACAGAAATGATAATTAATTTCCTAATTACATTTTACTCTCAGCCCATAAATACCTTTGTTTTTCTCCCGAGTATTATCAGCCTTTTGAAGCCTTATTGGATGATGAACAGTTATAATCATAAGCAAAAATTGAGCCTAAAGAGAAGGAAAATGAAAGAATTGTTGTAAAGAAAAGAGGAAAAGGGGACCTGGAGTCATTTTTCAGAACCAAGCAAAACAATCAGATTTTATTTCGTTTGAATGTGAAAGCACATGATGAACCCTGGTGAGCAGCCACTCATTGCCTCATGCCTGACCCAGGGATTCTATCAGCATTTTCAAGTAAACTCACCAGAGACACTTATTAAGAAATTTGGGGAAATCAACCACAGAAGTATTTTTATGTAAAATCATGTCCTGTTCCTCAAGAAGAACAAATTTCCCTACACACACCTAGCAGCAGGCATTTAGATAGTTTCAAAACAAATTTTTTTAAAGGCCCAGCTTTCTTTATGATAAAATACTTTCACCTCCCTTTCTAAGATGATAATAGTAAGAAGTTGGTTTTTTCCCCCCACCTCATGGTAGCAAGTTATAAATTTACATTGGAAATTTATGAGAAAGAATTTCTGAAAACTGTAGATTAGCATTTATAACCACACAGAAAATTTTTAAACAGCTCAACATTTGAATATTTTTGCATTAATGGGGAAGAGGGCTATTTAGTGAGATCTAAGGATGGATTACGAGTGTTAATTCAATGTTCTTTGAAAAATGAAGAAAGTGAAATGATTTAAACCAAATTCTAAAGCAGTTATCCACAGTCTTATCTGTTACTTGCCTCCTGGTCAATATTATTTACAACGTATGTTGAAGAAGTGTTAAGTTTCTTTAAACACGTGTGAAAGAAGCATACGATTTATGAAGGTTGTAGGTATAAATGACTTATTTAAAACTCTTCTTGGTCAAGCAGCATGGTACGGGCTCATTGTTGTGATGGTGGAAAACATCAGAATTTAATCTAAATCCCCTAATGGCCCCTCTGTATTTAAAGTATTTGGCAGACTTGTTTAATGTAACTGTTTCTTTTCTGGCACATAGAGCTTTATTTAGTGACTGGGATAACTCGTTACCCAAATCCTAGAAATAGAGTTTTCCGTGAGAGTCAGCATTTCTAGTTTCTGATTATGAACTCAAAAAAGTGATGAGGTTCTCAGGAGTTTAAAGCTAGTGAGAAGAAAACCATCCACTGTCAGAATACTGTGGTTTTACTTTCCTTACAGAGCAAGTACCCTAAGAAACAATGGAAAATGTAAAACATTTTTACAGAACTATTTCATTCTGCTACGAATGTGGTCAGAACTTAGTTGGAGCCACTTGCTGCCACTTACCATCACAAATTTCCATCAAGGAAACAGGAAAATATAAGAATAGAGAAGACTGATGTGTTTGACAACTCTTGACAGCATTATCAGACAGTCAACTTGACCAATGTCTTTTGTGCCATGTGCAAATGAAAGCATAGTAGCAACCCTTGAAGCTCAGCCCCCAGAGTGGCTCATGTCCAGGCAAATGAGACTTTGTCTCATGGCAGGCTTTGCACTGCAGCACAAACCAGGGTGGGTGTCTGACCACTGGTTTAGATGGGTATCTGATACTGACACGTAAACATGGGTGATCATCTGTTGCTTGGATGAATATATAATACTGACCTCATTTCACGTCTGAGTTTTTATGAAATACATCATCATTCAGAGTAAAATAGTGAAGCCAAAAATATGACAGAGAACAATCTTCAGGCAGCCAAAACAGATGTCAATAAAAGCCGTGCTTGACAACATCTGTCCCTGGGAGTTTGGGGACATGGTGAAGAGCTATGAAGGCAGGTGGTCAGTGCGTGCTTTGAGGAGACCCCAACATCGAGAGACTGAGGATGTATTGTGGTAGGCCAGGGCCAGGGGAGCTGTAGAGGGAGGTTACACTCAGTCACAAGGCTCATGGGGAGTGGGGCCTCTGGGGAGACTTGAGGGACCAAGATTCTCCACCTACCATAGAAAATAGCCATCTACCTGTGACACAGGGCTGGGGCCAGAGTTTAAAGATGACCCGTAGCAGCACAACCATCCTCCTGGTGGGCCAAGGCCAGGGTGGGAGAGCTCAGAAGAGAGAAGAAGATAGCAGGTGGTGGCCAGCAAGGCTGAAGACCACCTTGGAGGGGCAGAAGCAAAAGGAGTATACTGCTGCAGACAGAAATTTCAAACAGAGATTAGTCTGAACTTTTAAGCAACTGATACTAGTTAAAAACGATAGCATTCGATCGAGATGACATTAAAGGACATGGAAGGGAGATTTTACAGAGCAGGTTTGAAAATAGTGGTTAGAGAGAAACAGAAGAATCACGTTTCCATCCTGTTAAGTACACTTCTCAATTCGACTTCATATTCAACACCTTTCTTCTTTTCCCTGGTTGTTATGTTGAATGAATGAATGGATGAACACATGAATTTGGACCTTATCACTAACTGCAGAGTTAAGCACGTGTTTTTCTACATTAAAAAAGAAAAAAATCAGAGCCTTGATGAGCAGATGGTAGAAGCTTTTCTTTTCCAGAAGACAAAGAACCTGCCCACATATTTTTAACATCACGACAGCGGGAAGCTGCACTCCCCCACCCCCACCTCTACTACAGTTAGCCCCAGGAAATCAGGGAATTGCAAATTGTGAGGGTAGCCATCTCAGCTTTTACATTTATATCATATACAGTGTCAAAGCATCTTGTTTTTCTAACTATTTGATTTTTGAGAAAATTAATACATTGGTGTTTTCACTTTTATTAAAATTGAAAAGAATACATTCAAAAGAAAACAATCAGTTTCTAAACCAGGATTCCCAAGAATAAAAATTTTAAATCCCAATACTTGGTATTAGCACCGACACAGCCTAAGTTTCAAAAGGATTTCAGTTTGACAATGTGAACTAAAATATGCCAGCTCCTGCAATGTCACAGTTTTTTAAAAGTGTTATTCCAAGAAAAGAAACTGAAGCTATACTTGTTTGTTATTTCATGGCATAGGATATTTGCTCTTATCAGAGTCTCATTGTTTGAAAGAGACTTTTTTTCTTCTTCTAAACGTGAATGTGAAATATCTCCTTTGGGGTTCAAGGCATGCATAAAGATATATCATTTGCCTTTTAATGGGGATTTCTGGTGACTCTACAGTTTTAAATGGTTCTCTATGCATCAAATATTCCTTACCGAATGTTCTTGCTATGTGCTCTACAAATATGGATGGAAATAATTATAGTGAGGATGGCTTCATATGATGATGTCATTCCAGAGAAAGCCTGCACCGCAGGGAGCATTTCCAGTAAAGTATGGCAGAAAATGCAGGGTAATCAAAGTGCAAATTCCAATTTATTTAAGCAATATTGTTCTTGCTCCTCCATTTCACAAAGCTGTCCTTTCTCATTAAATTTTTGAAAGAGAAGGGATGAATTTTAGCAGCATAAATCTGAATGCTGGTTGACCTTTTTTGAAAACTCTGTCTGGAACACTGACATCAGCTGTCTTTTCACACATGTGGTGACAAAGGGATGAAGTTGAGGCTTATAAGGAGTAAGCGGAATAGAGGCAAGGCTTGATGCCAGCCACCTCAGTTTCTGTTTGAAGAGAAGTTTGTGTACCTTGAGGGAAGTGCCTTGTTTTATGAACCCCATAAAGGCCTTGTTCTGGGTGGACATCCCAGGGATGGGCTTTGATTTGATCATGCTTTGGCTGTCTGGCAAAATCAAACGAATGGACATAAATAGAGTTGATATCACCCTACACTGGCAAGAATTCAACAGTTAAGTGTCTTTACTTATTTAATAGCTTATTTTTAGCAGATGTTTATTAATCACCCACAATGCATCAATTGATGATGTACAAGGTGGAGGGATTATAAAATCAAATTAAATGCAGTTCTTGTCCATAACATGCAAATAATTCGAAGCAGTCTTCTCATTAGAAGATTACACTACAGTGTGGCCAATTCTATGATGGAAGGAGACCCAGGGTGCTGGTAGAAGTACCTGGAAGGGACCCTTACCCAAATGGGTGTGAGATGGGTTTCCCATATATGGTGATATCTGTGTTTGAGTCTTTAATGGACAATTAATCAGGAAAGAGTGAAGTGAAAGTGTTTGAAAGCAAAAGGACTAGAGTTTTTCAAAGCACCCAACATTATAAAACATGAAAAACAAGAATAATTTGTTTTCTTTCCTTTGGTTGGGGCTGAGAACATGGAATAATGAGGAAAGCATCAAGTGGAAAAAAGAAAAGCAAGTTTGCGCATAAAAACCCTTGTCTTCTCTATTGTGTTTGAAATATATGAATTTTAGTGTAAAGATCAGAATAGCTCTTGACATAATTGCTCATAGTTTCAGGTGAGAGGGGCCAAGGGGCTTTAATGTCCATCACTCCAAATCTTTGTGACGAGGCAAAGAACCAAGGAACATACCCTCGCCTGACAACATTATAGTGAAGTCGCGAAGTCGCGAAGTCGTGTCCAACTCTTTGCAACCCCATGGGCAGTAGCCAACCAGGCTCCTCCATCCATGGGATTTTCCAGGCAAGAATACTGGAGTGGGTTGCCATTTCCTTCTCCAGGGGATCGAACCCAGGTCTCCTGCTTTGTAGGCAGACGCCCTACTGTTTGAGCCACCAGGGAAGTCAATATTATAGACATATATAAAATCTATATTTTTGTGTGCTTTTATTACCCATTCTAAACTCACCAGACTAAACAGAATACTAAAATATGCCGAATAGTGACACACTTTAGTTATTTTTGCTATTTTCCTGACTTCATATTAAAAAAAACGTCATTTTACATGTTATATATAAGACAATGTAATATAAAGGCATATTTTTCCCAGAACATATTCTATTTATCAATTTATTAAATTGAATAGTTTTTATATATTTAACCATATGTATATGGGAGCCTATTTGTACTCTTGCCCCAGGCCTTGATTACTGAAATGTCTTAAGCAAAGGAATCCAACACTTCACTTGAGAAAGATCACTCCATTAAAGATGGTAAGACCAGTTAGGAAGCTGGTCTCTTTCTGTCTGGATAATGTTTTGACCTCTAGCCTGACCTTCCGATTCATCCCCACTCATTTATTTCCATATCATATCTTCAGAGGAGGTTTTGAGCCCTGCCACTGTAGGTTTCCTGGCCAGTAATTTCCCAGCTACAGGCCTATCCATTTTCAGAGCAGGCATTTTTGACAGCTCAGCCACAGAGACAGATAGATAGTCTTCTGTCCTTAACTAAAAAGAAAGCTGAGAATCCACGGGAGCCTGTCTTGAGTTTCAAATCCCAAGGCTTATGCTAGAACATATTCTATTTATCAATTTATTAAATTGAATAGTTTTTATATATTTAACCATATGTATATGGGATCCTATTTGTACTCTTGCCCCAGGCCTTGATTACTGAAATGTCTTAAGCAAAGGAATCCAACACTTCACTTGAGAAAGATCACTCCATTAAAGATGGTAAGACCAGTTAGGAAGCTGGTCTCTTTCTGTCTGGATAATGTTTTGACCTCTAGCCTGACCTTCCGATTCATCCCCACTCATTTATTTCCATATCATATCTTCAGAGGAGGTTTTGAGCCCTGCCACTGTAGGTTTCCTGGCCAGTAATTTCCCAGCTACAGGCCTATCCATTTTCAGAGCAGGCATTTTTGACAGCTCAGCCACAGAGACAGATAGATAGTCTTCTGTCCTTAACTAAAAAGAAAGCTGAGAATCCACGGGAGCCTGTCTTGAGTTTCAAATCCCAAGGCTTATGCAATATCTAACACCAGCCCTTAGCCACAGGAACTGCTCCACAAATAACAGTGTTTTGAGTCTCCTGGAAACCCAGTGGTGGGAAAGCTCATGTAGACATGAGTTTCCAGTTGGATCCACCATGGACCCCTCAAGACTCAATCATCCAACGTCTTTAATGACAAATAGACAAGAGCTGGGTATATTTGGGATGCTATTTCAAATATTCTGCATAGGTTCATTTCATGGGGAGAAGGGAATTATAAGGACAGAAACCAGAGCTTTTTTTTTTTTTTTAAAGCATTTTTCATTCTGGCTTCAACTTGAAATTGAATGAGAAATCTCCTGCCTACTGTCAAGCTGAAATAAGATGTAGAATACATCTTAAGCCAGAGCCAGGGATTCTAATTATAGTTTTTCTTGGACTTACAGATTTGAAAGCTTTCTTCTCTATTTTTATCTTAAAGTAAAATACAGAAGTTAAATTTGATGGTAATGCCTTGGTGACATCAAGTTTCTAAAATGGGGAGCGAGTTTTGTTTAGAAAATATATTCTGTAATGCTTTTATGTTTTCTCATCATTGATGGGCAAATATATTTTGATGGGAATATTGAACTTTAATAAGTACTAAATTATTAACTAGGAGATGAAATTGAGTAGTCCTGATAAATTAAAGTTTATACATGTAAATGTATAATTTATGTATATGTGCATAAATTTACATATGTGATAATATAGAGATAGTATTTTAATAAGCAATATAATTTCTGTTTTCAATTTGTATAGATTTTGTGAATTTCTCATCACATCAGTAGGACTTCTGGAATGAACTTATGTAATTAAAACTAGATTTAAAATAATTTTTGGATCTATTACTGTGATTATCTTATTAGCAGTTTAACTTGGCCCTAATACATTTTATTTGATTTTATGCATGTCATCTCTCCATTTCCCACAGGAGTGGAATGTGGCAGCATCGTCAACTCCAAAGACAGCTCTGCACAAGATTAGCATCCTCAACAAGAGTGTCAGAGGCATGTAGATGAGGAAAATGCAATCACAATCACTCACTGTGAATTTCCCAGGATGAAATTATGCTTAAATATCAACAACAAAAGGTAAACTTGGTTAAGATGATGGATGGCCAGTTCTCCCTCATTCAACTTTGTTCAGAAGACCACAAGTTATACCTAACAGGGTTCTCATCAAACAGTCAATTACTATTCTGGTTTTGGTCTGGGATCTGCTACTTATTACATGTCGGACCCTAGCTGAGTTAACGTTTCCTTTCCTCAGTGTACTCATCTGTAAAATGGGGAGGAGAATGGTACTTGTTGGGATGTAATATAGAAATAATACTTCTTGTAAGGATTAAATGATATGCTGGGGATAAAATACTTAACACAGAGACTGGCACGCACTAAACTCAAAACATATGTCAACCATTAGTGTAGTACCTGAAAAGTATACTCTACTAATAACTGAACAACTGATTTTTCTTGATAATCATCCACAATAATTGACCACCTTGGATATTTGTTTTGCACCATAATGATGATGGAGTCAAAAAACAAACCAGTCATCACTCATAATTGTAAAGAATCATCTTTAATGAACTTCAGTTATAAACTCCCAGGAAAGAATATTCTTTATGAGGCCAAAGATAAAGAGAGCCAAAGCCATAAAGAACTGTGATCCACTTAAGCATTCTTTCCCAAGCCCAGGACTGTAGTTCTTGCCTCACTAAATGGAATCTTAAAGCATTACTCCCAATCTCTTCACAGGTATGTTTCAACTCAGTAGAGGGCTCAGCCTGATGTACAAGAAACCTAAAGCAGGACAGGGGGGCTCTCCAACAGTCCAGACCTATAGCCTCCATTGAGAGTCCACCGCAGGAAGCCGTGCAAGCATGAGCCACAGCATGGAGAACTCACAGGTTAGCACTTCAGAATATTTATTTTGTCTACTTCTAAAATATTTAGTCTGAACCGTTTAAACTGATACTTTATTGGTGGACACACTTGTCCAAATTTATAGCAACCGACATTGCGTGGAGCTTTAGGGACTCCAGGTTCATGGCTAGCTGATTGTTTAAAAAGCCCATATGTGAAAAGCCAGATCTCTCTGTGAATGTAGATAAAAAGTGGGTCAAGCCAAATGTATGGAAAATGAGATAATGGGAGATTCAAAGCATATTCCCATGGGGGCCAGTTTCTCTGATGTCCAGCTGAACTCCATATTAATGAAGGATGAAAACCTCTCACAACTGATAAGCAGGCTGTCTCCTGGCAATTATCAGAGCTCCTGTTGCAAAATAGGTGCTTTATGTGGGCTTTATCCATTCCTTGACTTGCTCTCCGTGAGGAAGCACAGCCTCAAATAATTGCGGGTCTATTAGCACATCAATTATCTAAAGACCTTGATTTTAGCAAGGAGTGGATTTTAATCAGTCACTGCAAATGTTATCGAGAGATTAGTTGTCCCAGAGAATAAAATAAAATTAACTACAATTAGACTGTAATAACTTGCAAGTGCCACGAGCATACATTTTCTAGTTCCTTTAGAACGAACGATTCGTCTCTACATTGTATAGAAAAAAGATGCTTAGACTTTTGCAATAATAACGGGAATTAATGGGACCTCTTATCTCCCTTCCCTGTAAGGAGCTGAAAGTACACAACTAAACTAGTAAATAAACAGCTCATACTTTACTATACCGGTGATCTTAGTAAATAAGACAGTGTAAAATAACTGGGAGTTGGTGATGGACAGGGAGGAGGCCTGGCGTGCTGCAATTCATGGGGTCGCAAAGAGTTGGACACGACTGAGCGACTGAACTGGACTGAACTGAAGATAACAGAAATTAAACAACTTGTTAAAGAAGGATCTCATTTCAAACCTGGAGTTCAATCTTATGTTTTTAAAGTGCTGGTATTCGGAAAAAGGAGGGGATGATGAGGAGTGAGAAGAGAAGATGCAGAAAGTATCAGGGATAGTCAGTACCTCACTTGAGGTACCAAATGACGACATGGTAGATCTGAGGACATGCGAGCATTCTGTCAGGCATCCAGAAATACTCTGTGAGAGAACTTATTAAAGTATCACACTTGTTACTTTCAAGCTGAATAGGGGACTGTTACAAGTGTCTGTGATGATTTACTTTAAGACACTTTGGCACACACTGTACAATATGATGTGCATGCTAGTTAGTTTAAGCTTCAACTCTAGGGCCATTCAGTATCTCTAATCAAGAATCCACACTCCAAGGAAGGCGCTTAACATCATAGGAAAAAGGCTAATTCCAAAGGTGACTACTAACAGCCTTTAACTATCTATAGCTCAATCAACATCTGAGGATTTTCTAATCAGCATAATGAACGTCAGACAAGGGTTTGCTCAGTGCAATTAGTGACTTGGTTTTTGGCATGATCTTGAATAGAACTGTACTCTGGTGAGATAAAATGAAAACTGTTCTGGAGATGTGGCCTGGCTGAAATATTTCAGTGATATTGCATAGATGTGCATGGACAGAGTGTGTAATTCAAGGAGGCTCATAGCCTGTGGTTCTCAGGGATGGCCTCTGATGCTTGAACCCTTAATGACTTTGTGGCTGGTCCTTGATGGCCTGATGATAACGATTAAAGTCACAGTTTTACATCCCCCAAATGTTAAATCACTTACCTGGAGAGAAAGATTCACGCAAGCTGGTAGGCAGGAAAGTGAGGTTTCATCCAGCTTACAGAATAGAGATTTGATTACATGTAAATGTTTAATATTTTCTAAATTTATAACAACAGAATTTTCTCTAAAAATTATTTTGTTTATAACTTGGTATAAGATTCTCTAGCTAACTTACCCTCACCTCAAACTATTCTGTAATTAACTTTCTCCACCAAAGAGTTGTTCTTGTCCAAACTGTCTTAGGCCACTTTGAAACAGTTATCAGATTATTCTTATAATGAAGTTAAGTGGAAATACATTTGAAGGGGTTTCCCTGGTGGCTCAGTAGTAGAGAATCTGCTTGCAGTGCTAGAGAGGATTCGTTCCCTGGGTCAGGAAGATCTCCAGGAGAAGGAAAATGGCAACCCACTCCAGTGTTCTTGTCTGGGAAATCCCATGGACAGAGGAACCTGGGGGGCTACAGTCCATGGGGTTGCAAAAGGGTGGGACACGGCTTAGGGACTAAATAACAAAAACAAACATATGTGAAGACTAAAAGAGTCAGAGATATTTTGGTTGCACTTTATTTATTTATCAAGTTGCACTTAATTTATGATCTTTATAGTATTCGGTGAAACAGTGATTCTTAACATAAACTTAAGAGGCTCATACCCTGGAGGTGGAAACACTACACTTTGTTTCCTTAACCACTAAGAATTTATTTCCCTTCATTTTTGAATGTAGACAAATTGCATTTCAGTATAACCATGATTTTGTTACTAATAGGAATCATAGCTCTTTCTTTTATCACTTTATGTTGGTTGCAGATAGCTCTGAATATCATTTAGGATTGTCACCACTTAAAAATAATGGTAGTTATTAGACCAACTGCTAGATCTTTTTATTTAATGTATCAATACAGAACTGCATAAATAACTATATCACAGCCCTGTTTTTTGAAACTTAAAAATTTTTTTTGTATTGTATTTTTTTATATTTTGAAACTTTATTTCAATATAATTGACTTTCTTTTTAATCCTGGGCTTTTCCCAGGTAGCGCAGTGGTAAAGAATCCCCCTGTCAATGCAGGAGGTGCACATTTGATCCCTGGGTCAGGAAGATTCCCCTGGAGAAGGAAATGGCAACCCATTCCAGTATTCTTGCCTGGAAAATGCCATGGACAGAGTAGCCTAATGGGCTATAGTCCATGGAGTCGCAAAGAGTTGAACATAACTGAGCAACTGAGCACATAAGCATGCACTTTTTAATCCTGTGTATTTTATCTTATGCGTTTAAAAACATTATTTGGAGAAGGGGTCGGTGGCAATCACCAGACTGTGAAAGGGTTTCATGCTACAAAAATTGTTAAGAACCTCTGTCCTAGAAAGTTCCTTCAATACCAGATTTTCCTCTTGCTAAAATGAAACCTAGCTGCTGCTGCTAAGTCACTTCAGTCGTGTCCGACTCTGTGTGACCCCATAGACGGCAGCCCACCAGGCTCCCCCATCCCTGGGATTCTCCAGGCAAGAATACTGGAGTGGGTTGCCATTTCCTTCTCCAATGCATGATCCAAAAATGAAACCTAGCTGCTTGAACTATTTCCTTGTTTCTGTGATGTCTTAGAAATAAGTGAATGGTGTGTATTGGTGTAAAAGAGGTTGGGTATGAGGTGTCAAACAGAATGTAAGAATAAACACAAGAATAAATAAAAGTAGAGGGCTTCCAGGAGAGGCAGAGGATACAGTAAGAATGGAGTTATTGGAATGATTTACTTGAAAATCTCTTTTCCAGTTTGTACAATGGAAGAAGCGAATTTCATAGGAACCATTTATTAAGACCCTTAGCCTAAACTTTCTCCTGCCTCAACATCTCTTTCTGTGGGACAAGAGGCTTGTGAGCTAAACAGGCACTTGGGATGGGAGAGATAGTCAAACAGCTCCATCTTTAAGAGCTGTGATCCAGGTTCACAGACTTGAAGGTTTCAGATTGGACTTCCCAATATCTGGGTTTCATCTGACTGGGAAAAAATTCTGCGAGACCACATTCATTCAGTTCAGCTTTCTTATCTCCAGGTTGTGTGTTGCCCAATTAGGAAAGGGCTTCCAGATCTTTGATTGCCCTGAAGTAGATGTGTCTATGCTTGGCAGGTCTTCCTGGAGAACTGCTCATCTGTGAAACCTGGGGCGGGGGGCGGAATGGCTCCTAAGTGTCCATGAACTTGTGGATATGTCTCTCCTAGGTCTACACTGACTTCTCAGATGCGAGTCTTATTGGTCTCAGCCTCGGGAAACCTCAGATGCAAAAAAACAAAAACTGTGAGCACGGACTGGCCTGGTTTGACTCCTGACTAGGCACCTTGTTGTTAAAAATCCTTATACAAGTCATTTCTTCTTTGAGAGCTCAGTTTCCCCATCTATAAAATGCAAATAATAGTAATAATAATAATACGTCCTCTCCCTTTTGTGTTGTTGTGAGGTGTAAAACACATCTAAATGATATCTGGCATATATAGGTATTTACTTAATGTGAATTTTTTTCACACCCACCATTCATCCTTCCTGAAGTCAAATAGCTCCAGATGCTGAGTAGCCTCTCCAGGGATAAATCTGCTGTCTCTGAAAAGCCTGTTTTATGATATTTTCCTTTATTTTGCATGTTTCTTTTCTTAAAAGTGTAAGGAAGTACTACAACTTATTTTTATCCATATTTTAGTAAAAAAAGATCAAGGACCCCATGACAGGGTTTCACAGGTGGTTCAGTGCTACAGAATCCACTTGCTAATTTAGGAGACATGAGAGATGCAGGTTCTACCACTGGGTCGGGAAGATCCCCTGGAGTAGGAAATGGCAACCCACTCCCGTATTCTTGCCTGGAAAATTCCATGGACAGAGGAGCTTGACGGGCTACAGTCCATGGGGTCAGAAAAAGTTGAACACAACTGAGAGACTGAGTGTGTACATGCACACACACACACACACACGCACACACACTCCACAATAAAGATTAATGCTCTAGGAGAACAGTAAAATTAAGCAGTAGATAGTAGCGGTTTCATTTTCCACTTGAGGACATGTTCTCTCATTTACTCATTTGTTCAAAAAGCATTCCTTGTTTTCAGACTGTCTGAAAACATTTTAGACATTTTCAGACCTTTTAAAAAAATAAGGGTAGGGAGAGTAAACCATCTGTGGCAGGAACTATGCTCTTTCTCCTCAAGTAATTTACATTATACTTAGGAAAACAACAAAACAGTATCCAATATGAGAGTTCCTGAAGAAGTTAAAAATCCCAACCTCTCTCTCTCTCTTTTTTTAAATGTATCTCGGTAATTGGCATACCGTCCACCCTTGCTCCCCCAAATTAGGAGTTATACTTGCTTCTTTCTTCTCATTTTCCTACATTTACTTCATCAGCAAGTCCATTCTTGCTACTCTAGGAAAACAAATGAAATCCAATCACTATGAGACCAAGCTGTCATCATCATCATCTCTGGTCTGGATGCCTAAAACAACATCCTGAAGCATCTCCCAGCTTTCTCTCTTCCTCTTTCAAAATCAGTTCTCCACGAGACAGCCAGAGCAATATCTTTAAAAATTATACATGGCATCAAGTCACTCTCAGGCTTAAAACCATGTAACCTTTTCCCCTTCCATTTAGGCTAAAATCTAAGTGCGTTTACCAGGCTTTCGGAGCCCAGCGTGAGAGAGAGCCTTGTGTGCACTCTCTCCTATCTCAGGGTCTGCACCTTAACGATGCCCTCAGTCTCTCATTGTTCTCCCTGATCTTCAGATGGATGGCTTTCTCTTTGTTAGTATCATTCAGGGCCCAGACTTCTTTACTGGCAGTACTTGATCTGATCGCATTTTAATTCTCTGAAATGACTGCTGTTGATTTTTGCTTATTTGGTTAGTAGTTAACATTTATAGAGTGTGTGCCACTCATCTTTTCAATCTTTATCCGTTTTAACTACACCCCCTTCTGGGTTGATCTCTTGCACTCCTAGGATTTCAGTAATTATCCACAAGGAGGTCCAGGGGACCCCATCTTCTCCTTTCACTTTTGTTTCTCTAGATTGAGCACAAGGTGTAGCACAGAGGAAATGCTCCGTGACTGTTTGTTCAGTAAATGATTGGTGACTCCTAACTTTCCCCTGGAATTGACAACTGTTAATTATTGTAGATGGTAAGACAGGGATCTCAAAACCGTGTTCAAAATGGAATCTCTAACCTACCCCTAGAACTCCTTTTTCCTTCTGTGCTCCATACTTGGAGAAATCTTTATAACATCTACACCATTCTCAAGCCAGAAACATTGTAAGGCTGACCCTGAGCAAATTCCTCCTCTGCTAACTGCTACTGAATTAGTCTAAACTCCTTAAAACAGAGGTCCCGCATGAGCTAGAGCTCACATCACTAGTTTTACTTCTCTTGACTGTGTCCCTAGGCCTGCCTCACTCCGCACTGTATGCTATGCCGTGATCGTCATATGCTTGCTCACATTTAAGGTGTCATGCGAGCTGCTCCTTCAGGTTGTAACCGTCTCCTCCCTCCCTCATTGTATTCGGCCTGGCCCACAAGCCCTGGCCTTGATCCGCCCAACAGCAGCCACACGCTTGCCTCTCCTTGATCACTTCCCGGCGTGTTTTGAGACTCGTTTCCTCTGGGAAGTGAGCTGTCTCTCCTGACCTTCCTGGCTTGCTAAAGCATGGTTCTGATTCAGGATGCCTGGAGCAGAGTACTGAGAATATGTATTTGTAAAAAGCCCTTGGGTGATACTGATGCTGCACGATCGTGAATTATCATTTAGTAAATACTAACACATTGTATTGTATTTGGCCGTTTATTTGTCTATATTCTTCACTGACCTGTGAGCTCTATGAGCCAGGGGACATATCTATCTTGTTCACTTTCTAACAAGCACACAATCTAGCAATAAGAGACGCTCGATACTTTTTGTCAAATAAATACATAAACTTTGTGACTTTTAGTGGGGCTATCCAGGACTCCATCCTATAATCTTCAGGGTTGTGAGTAGGAGTATCTGGTGTGTGAAATGTAGCTAAGTGATTTTAGTATATCATATCTCACACCAAACTACAATAATATTATTCAGATTTTTGCCATAGCTCTGATATCGTTCCAGGATTGTTCATAAGATGCATACTAAAGCTTAAATCCTGAATGCTAATGATTTCTGATTTCTCTTTTATACAGAAATGAGGAAAAAAAATGTTAAAAGTCAAAGCCAATATTAGCTTCCCTGTCAGATTCCTTATCCTTGACCAATATTTACTAAGAGTTTCTTTTGAGAATAAAATTGTAGGGTTTGTGTTAAGGATAAATTGTTAGGTATAAATGCCATTATCAAAGTCCAGGTAAATGTCAAGGTAAATGTAACTAAAGGTGAAATAGAAGTGTATGTACATATGTATACACACACACACTTTAATTTTAAGCTGTGGTAATATTTTAACCTGTGAATGTTAACATTTTCCCGAGTGTTATACTGAAACTAACTTGAAGTTTTATCAGTGGAAATAGAAAATGTTTTTCCCCTTGAGGACAATTCTTTCTTTGGAGCCTGTTGTGTTCAACTTACTAATCATCACCGGCAGCTTGTTTTCATTTCGCTTCTCTCCTTGCTCCCCTAAAAATAAAAGTCTTAAAGCATGATTGAAAAATCAATCCTGGTCTTTATGTCTTTAAAATGACATAATTAAATATGATTATCTTGGGGTATTTATAACTTTTAGAGAATTAGGTAAGATAAAAAGATTTGCTCAGATAATTTGCGTGACTTTCCATTTTGGTATTGTCAGAATGAAATCTATTTGGTGGTAACCCTGTCTTTAAATTATGTAGGATAGTCAATTTCCTAATGAAAACTTGATTTGTATCTGATTATTAACGTGATGCATCATCATAGCACATGTTGATAATTTAGAAAATAAAAAAAATACAACCCATAATGCAATATATGGAGATGATTAATATCTCATGGTTAGTAGCTCGTGCCTAAACTTCTTTTACGAGAGTAGAAAATAGATTTCTCTTTCAGGGGTGTCTTCTATTAACTGGTGCAAGCTACCTGAATTACTGTTCTAAGAAAAGCAGAAACTTCTTCTAAGCTGAAATGGAAAAATAATGGAACAATTAGCAAAGATTAATGTGGTGGGGTTGGGGAGTGAGAGATGTGGGAATTATGCCATATATTTGTTATCCTTGATTTTGAGCAAAATATCATGTGGACAAAGATGGGTAAAATTTATTTTTTAGTATTTATAAGGCTAAATTTTGAGGAAGTTAGTGAATCTGTGCAAAAAGCTCTTAAACCCTCCTACTCAACTGTGAGCAACCTATAATGTCATTCCTTAAAAGTGGAGAATTAAGCACATTTTATCAAAATAGAGCATTAACATTTAGGCATTTTTGTGTGTGTGTGTGTCTTCTTCCATGAACATGGCCCTTTCTATACAGTGCCTTCTTTCTTTATACATTGCCACTAGGGGCTAGGCATTTGAGGTTCACCCCTTGATTACCACCTTTTAAAATTTGTTTATCATTATTCATTTACCATTTTTTTCCCAGAAAAGAGCAAAATGAAGAGTTGGGTGGAGGAAGGAAAAACAGGAAGAAGAAAGAGAGGCAGGAAGGGAGGGAGGAAATGAGACAGTTAAGGCAGAAGAGAAAAGCTGAAAGAGGAGAACGCACTGATTTAGAGAGATTAATTGCAATGGCAAATCCCAAGAGAAAAGAAAAATGAATCTTTAAAAGGAAAGTGGAAAAGCCTCAACTCTCTCAGACAGTCTTCTCTGGGGATGCTGACTGGACACTCTGTATCCCTGGTAATCGATACGGTCATTTGCAATTAAGCTAAGGGAAAGGCTGAGGGGAACAGGAGTTCCTGCCTCCACCCACGCCTGTGATCTGAGCTGTGGGAGCAGAGAGGAAGTCTGCAAATGGATAAATGATGTCATGGAGCTGAGGTGGAGATGGGAGCAGGGAGGGAGTGAGAGGCAGCAGGCTCAAGGAGCTTCCCCTCTTGTGGTGGAGACCTGGCAAGCTGAATTGAAATTAGCTGACCCTGAGGAAAGTCAAACACAGGCAGGAGGAAGTGGCAGCGAGAGGGAGACTGTGGGAAGTGGACTGCAGGAGGTTTTCCGTGTCCATAGTCCCAGAGCAAAGGCAGAGGGCTGTGGGGCCATGGCAGCTCACTAATGTGTCAGGAGACAGCTGAAAACCCTTCAGCCAGACTTCACGCAGTCTCTCAGTTGTGCCTGACTCTTTGTGACTCCATGGACTGTAGTCCTCCAGGCTCCTCTGTCCATGGAACTTTCCAGGCGAGAATACTGGAGTGGGTTGCCATTTCCTTCTCCAGGGGAATCCTTCTGACCCAGGGATCAAGCCCTCCTCTCTTGCCTCTCCTGCAAAGGCAGGCGGATTCTTGACTACTAGCACTACCTGGGAAGCCCTAACCATTTGTTAGTGGAAATGCTGGGGAAAAAGGTAGAAAAGCATTTGTGCTCAATGTTTGCACTTTGGCTTATATGGCAGAGGGAAATTGAGTTCCAAAATCTTTAGCTTCATTAGTGGGCTATGCACACAGCCATGCAGGGACCTAGCCCTGTCCTCCAGCAGGCTGGCAGCAGCCCCGAGCTTCCCTGGACCACAGTCAACTTATTCTGTTCTCCAGCAGATCCCAAGCAACTACACAAAGCATGGCCTTATAGCCAACTAGGCCAGGGAACCAGCCCCGCCTACCAGCACACCCACGGTAATTGGCCCTGCCACAGCAGAATGATGTAGCCTGCCCATGTAAGGGGCACCCCAGAGCACACACTCTGTTGAACAGAGGGAGCATGGTAAGGACCCCACAGAATGTCTCCTACCCAAGGCCGCTTCTCCAAGATTGGGAAACATAACCAATCCACCTAACACAAGGAATAAACACAGAAAATTGGGCAACACAAAGAGACAGAGGAGTGTGTTCCAAATGAAGAAATAAGATACAGTGTCAGAAAAGAAACTAAGTGAAGTGGAGATAAGTATCTAAGAAAAGAGTTGGACATGATAATTCCAAAGATGTTCACCAAACTGGGAAGAAGAATGAACATAGTCTGAGTTTCAATAAAGAGAAAATAGCAAGAAGAAATACAAGAGTCAAACAGTGAAAAATGCAGCTGAAATGAAAAATATATAAATTCTCCAGTACACAGAGGACTTAAAATAAATATTAGCTCTTTTCTGTTTTCTTTAAAAGTTTAAACTTAATTTATTGGCTGATGCACACTAAGGCAAATGTTCACCCATTGTTTCAAGAATCATATAAAGCTATTCTTTTATAATTAATTCCAATGAAATATCTTAGATTGATTACATTGTACCCTTGATCTTCTATAGTAAAATAATATTAATGTTGCTAATATATATACCGTAGTAATCCCCATATAATATTTTTGTAATTGAATGTTGTAAGTACAGCCTGGTATAGCAAGGTAGGAAAGTGATGGTATGCTCAAACAAAAAGAAATTAATGTATGGAATTTTCAGGGAGGTATTTCAAGGTGAAGAGAAGAAGGGAGTCTAGAAGCTGTCTGTGAGGGCAGCCAGATGCAATGGTGGCCTTCGTGGAGAAATGTAAGCCTACCATCCAGCAGCTGAGCTCAGGGAGAACTTACATATCCTGACCTCACTTTGTTCCTGTCCTCTGTTCTACCAGAGTCTCCCATCAGCTGAATTGAATGAGAAACCAGACTAGATTTGGGAAAAGAAGAAAAGATTAGCCAGCATAGTTGTGTATGTGTGTACATACACATATAAAATCAAAATCAAAAGAGGCTCAAATGAGTGCCTCCACCAAGAGAATAAGGTTATGTGCTATAACCTGATTTGGGTTTGGAAGATAAATATCAAGCAGTCAACTCCATCAGGGCAGAAGTTCAGAGCAGGGATTCATCAAGTTCTTGTACACCCCTAGTGTTACCTGAGAACAGGGTTCACCTCTTTTTTTTTTTTTTCCAGAGTTCACCTCTTAATGGGTATTGAGCCAAAACAACCATGCTGAAGATCAGAAGGAAGGATTTATTACTACTTACAGCAAGTAAGGAGAACACTGGGAATCTTTCCCAAAGCCGTGTCTCCCTGAACAGTAATACTGCTGCTGCTGCTGCTGAGTCACTTCAGTTGTGTCCGACTCTGTGCGACCCCATAGACGGCCTCCTACCAGGCTCCTCTGTCCCTGGGATTCTCCAGGCAAGAACACTGGAGTGGGCTGCCATTTCCTTCTCCAATCCATGAAAGTGAAAAGTAAGAATGAAGTCACTCAGTCATGTCCGACTCTTAGCAACCCTATGGACTACAGCCCACAAGGCCTCTTCATCCATGGGATTTTCCAGGCAAGAGTACTGGAGTGGAGTGCCATTGCCTTCTCTGGAACAGTAATACTGGGGAAGTTTAAAGCTAAAAGTATTGGGTTGGCCAACCAGTTCGTTGAGGTTTTCCTGTAACATCTGATGGAAATCCCAAAAGAGCATTTTGGCTAACCCAGTATCGTATATGCATATTCATGAAGAGGCTTGAGTGGTAGATAGAGTCCAAGCTTTAGTTGATTGAAGTCATAAGGGTCAGAAAAGGTCAACATCATCATCCATTAGGTTCCTGTAAATCTGGTGGTTGAGTGCTTCAGACTGATCTTTACTACTGAGACAAAACTGGCAGTCTTTACAATTAATAATTGCTATCATTACTTTTCTTGCTTGGTAACAGGCAGTGTTTCTGTATTCTTTTTTTCCCTTAGATCATTAATTACTGGGACCTGTTTAAGGGCAAGCATTGTGGCCAGGTTTAGATCACAAAATGACTTAGGCCAAAAACGGCTTCTCCTCTCTCAAGAAAGCATTCCTGGTTCTCTTTCTTCTGGGAACCCATAGCTTATCAGGTTACAACAGGATAGCTGGGAAATGATTTAACTAGCCTGAAGTTCAGTCTCTATTCTTTGGAGGAAAAGAAAGATGGCTCCAGACTGAGATCGGGTGTAAGTGGGTTAAAATTTCCATCTACATTTTGAGAAGGGCTGAAATCAACTCCCCCAGTGAACAGACCATCTATTATTTACCTCACTTAATCTAGTTCTCATGGCACAAGAAGTATCACCACTGGGATTCTAGTTTGCCCTTTTGACTAATAACTTTCTTTGGAGGGATCTGTTTGGCAACGAGAGGAGCACTGGCTGTTCTATCAGATGAAAGCTTTCAGATGTTAATGAAATTGGACTCATCCTTGACCCATTTCTAGTCATTGGTATTTCACCTGAGAGTGACCTCAAGTGATAGCCAACTGGGAGATAATGTTCTAACATGCTTCAAACATTTGTTTTATAGGGGAAACTAAGATATTTGTGACTTCATGTCTCACAAAGATGATAAGAAGCATTTCTTATTTTAAGATGAATTGAGAACAAAGATTCAGTTCAGTTCAGTTCAGTCGCTCAGTCGTGTCCGACTCTTTGCGACCCCATGAATCGCAGCATGCCAGGCCTCCCTGTTCACCACCATCTCCCGGAGTTCACCCAGACCCACATCCATCGAGTCCGTGATGCCACCCAGCCATCTCATCCTCGGTCGTCCCCTTCTCCTCCTACCCCAATCCCTCCCAGCATCAGGGTCTTCTCCAATGAGTCAACTCTTCTCATGAGGTGGCCAAAGTACTGGAGTTTCAGCTTCAGCATCATTCCTTCCAAAGAACAAAGATTAGTGAGCTGTAATTAGTGAGCTGACAACTTCAGCTCAATTTTTAGGGATCAGAGTTAACAGAGGAAATGATCTCTGAATTTAGGGATGATAATCTTCACAAAACTTAGAAATCATAACTAAAATGTCTTTTCACTCACTTAGTTAGAGATATGCAGAACTGTGAGGAAGGCAAGCCATAAACATGGTTACAAATTCTGGCAACCTAAGGAATTTTTCATATTGTGTAGTGACGATGTTGAGTCATATGTATTTCTCTTTTTTTTTTTTTTTAATTTTTGGCCAGCCTGCACAGCCTTTGGGATCTTAGTTCCCCAACCGGGTTCAAACCGGTGTCCCCTGTAGTGGAAGTATGGGGGTCTCAACCACTGGACCAGCAGGGATGTCCTATAAGCTATTTCTTTATAACTCAGTTTCTCTTTAGAGAACCTTGGGATAAGACTGTCCTTTATTTCTGATCTTCCTTAGATTTCTATGAATGTGAGGGTGATGCTATCAATCGTAAAATTCCTAGATAACCCTGTATGCGAGACAGCAAGAGACACAGATGTATAGAACAGACTTTTGGACTCTGTGGGAGAGGGAGAGGGTGGGATGATTTGGGAGAATGGCATTGAAACATGTATACTATCATGTAAGAAACGAATCGCTGGTCTAGGTTCGATACAGGATACAGGATGCTTGGGGCTGGCGCACTGGGATGACCCAGAGAGATGATATGGGGAGGGAGGTGGGAGAGGGGTTCAGGATTGGGAACTCATGTACACCCATGGCGGATTCATGTCAATGTATGGCAAAACCAATACAATATTGTTAAGTAAAATAAAATAAAATAAAAAATAAAATTCCTAGAAATAAACAGCCTGAAAAATGTAGAGGAGAGAGCACTGAGCTGGGTGCTGTTATAAAGAATTTTAGAGAATGTTTTGTCCATTGGAAAGTAAGTCTGTTGATGATTCAAAGGTATTTCATTTCCAAATTTTCTCAGTATGGAAGCAGACTTCTATGTAGTGCACCAAAGTGATCTTTTCAAAGTGTAGGCATTGCGTTTGTCTTGCTTAAAGCCCTACAAATGTGTTTTCATTTCAGTTAAAATAAAAACACGTGTGTACATGTGGCTAACTCATGTTGATGTATGGCAAAACCCATCACAATACTGTGAAGTAATCATTCTCCAATTAGAATAAATAAATAAATTAATTAAAAACAAAAACAAAAACAAAAAACCCAAGCCACTCATCATGATTTTAAAAGCCTGGCATGATCTGATTCCCATCTGCCTTTTCCATGCCATTTCCTACTGTTTCCTCACTCTGTACTCTAACCATACTGAGCCCCTTGTTGGTCCTTGAATGTGTCAGCCTTGTTCTGGCCTCCTCGGGGTCCCTCTATCTAGATGGCTCCTCTCTCATCTCTTCATTTGAGTTTTTCTGTTTGATCTTTCAGTTGCGTGTACAAACGTCACCTCTGTAGAAAGGCCATCCCTGAAGACTTTTTTTTAAAACTGGTTCCTCATCTCAGTCAGCCTTTATCTCTAATCTCCATTTCTGTTTTTCTCAGAGCGTCTACATGAAAGTAAATCTTGTTTATCTATAGGCAGCCCTTGGAGGTGCTGCAGTTTCGGGTCCTAACCACTGCCATAAAGTGAGTATCGCCAGAAAGCCAGTCACATGAGTTTTTGGTTTCCTGGTGTATATAAACTTATGTTTACTATACTGTAGTCTGTTAAGTGTGCAATAACATTATGTCTAAAGAAAGGTACATACCTTAATTAAAAGATATTTTATTGCCAAAAATCATCATTATCTGAGTCTTCAGTCAGCAATATTAGCTACATCAAAGGTCACTGATCACAGGTCACCATAGCAAATATAATAATGAAAAAGTGTGAAACACTGTGAATTATCGAAATGTGACACGGAGACATGAAGTGAGCAAATGCTGTTGGGAAGATGGCACCCATAGACTTGTTGAGGTTGGCTTATCATGAACATTCACTTTGTAAAAAAAAGAAAAAAGCAGTATCTGTGAAGTGCTATAAAGTGAAGCACAATAAACCAAGGTCTGCCTGTAAGTACATGCATGTGTGCTAAGTCACCTCAGTTGTGTCTGACTCTTTGCAACCCTATGGATTGTAGCCCACCAGGGTCCTCTGTCCATGGGATTCTCCAGGCAGGAAAACTGGAGTGGGTGGCTGTGCCCTCCTCCAGCGTATCTTCCCAAACCCAGGTATCTTAAGTTTCATGCATTGGCAGGTGAGTCCATTACCACTAGCCCACCAAAAGTAGGTGCCTATAGTGCCTACCTTTGTAGAAGGTGATCACCTTGAGGGAAAAGACCTGTCTGAAGACCACTTTATTTCTAGCACAAAAAACAATAATTGGCCAAAAATAACTGTTTCATAATGAATAGCTCATGAGTGAATGAGTGCTTGCACCTCTGGATTGAAGCCCTTCATCCTAATTCCTCTTCTGGCTTTATCCTTAAAGCAAACATGACTTGGATTTGGTTTTAATGTCTTAAAAGCTTTTGATTAGTACTAGCAACTTCCTCTGAGGATCCCACTCCCTAAGTGTCTTGAAATTCTTCCATGCAAGTTGCTTTAGGTGTCAACATTATATCTGTATCCCTATGAGAGCCAGGAGATGAGCTTGATAACATAGTTGGGTGTTTGAGTAGCAAACTTGAACAAGTGTCATTGAATATAACTAAATGCCTCTTGAAATAAACTTGCCCTTCATTCTTAGTCAAGATTCTGGGCATCGTGCACTAAAAGGGAATTTATTAGTCCACATGTATTCTTCTTGTATTTGTATACTGTTGCTTTACATAGAGGGTTATTTTCATGGAGTAAATGTGTCTATCCTATTGAAACAGGTATATTTACTAACTTACCTGTGTAATTATGCCTTAGGAAGCATCACTACAAACAAAGTTAGTGGAGGTGAGGGAATTCCAGTTGAGCTATTTCAAATCCTAAAAGATGATGCTGCGAAAGTGCTGCACTCAATATGCCAGCAAATTTGGAAAACTCACCAATGGCCACTGGACTGGAAAAGGTCAGTTTTCATTCCAGTTCCAAAGAAAGGCAATGCCAAAGAATGCTCAAACTACCACACAATTGCACTTATCTCACACTCTAGCAAAGTAATGCTCAAAATTCTCCAAGCCAGGCTTCAGTAGTATGTGAACCGTAAACTTCCAGATGTTCAAGCTGGTTTTAGAAAAGGCAGAGGAACCAGAGATCAAATTGCCAACATCTGCTGGATCATGGAAAAAGCAAGAGAGTTCCAGAAAAACATCTACTTCTGCTTTATTGACTATGCCAAAGCCTTTGATTGTATGGATCACAATAAACTGTGGACAATTCTGAAAAAGATGGGAATACCAGACCACCTGACTTGCCTCTTGAAAAATCTGTATGTAGGTCAGGAAGCAACAGTTAGAACTGGAACAACAGACTGGTTCCAAATAGGAAAATAGGAAAAGGAGTACGTCAGGGCTGTATATTGTCACCCTACTAATTTAACATATATGCAGAGTACACCATGAGAAATGCTGGGCTGGAAGAAGCACAAGCTGGAATCAAGATTGCTAGGAGAAATATCAATGACCTCAGATATGCAGATGACACCACCCTTATGGCAGAAAGCAAAGAAGAACTAAAGAGCCTCTTGATGAAAGTGAAAGAGAGGCATGAAAAAGTTGGCTTAAAGCTCAGCATTCACAAAACTAAGATCATGGCATCTAGTCCCATCACTTCATGGCAAACAGATGGGGAAACAGTGGAAAAAGTGGCCGACTTTATTTTTTTGACTCCAAAATCACTGCATATGGTGATCGCAGCCATGAAATTAAAAGACACTTACTCCTTGAAAGAAAAGTTATGACCAACCTAGACAGCATATTCAAAAGTAGAGACATTACTTTGCCAACAAAGGTCCATCTAGTCAAGGCTATGGTTTTTCCAGTAGTCATGTAGGGATGTGAGAGCTGGACTATAAGGAAAGCTGAGCACCGAAGAATTGATGCTTTTGAACTGTGGTGTTGGAGAACACTCTTGAGAGTCCCTTGGACTGCAAGGAGATCCAACCAGTCCATCCTAAAGGGGATCAGTCCTGATGTTGAAGGACTGATGTTGAAACTGAAGCTCCAATACTTTGGCCACCTGATGTGAAGAGCTGACTCACTGGAAAAGACCCTGATGCTGGGAAAGAGATGGGATGGGAGAGGATGAGATGGTTGGATGGCATCACTGACTCAATGGACGTGAGTTTGGGCAGACTCCAGGAGTTGGTGATGGACAGGGAGGCCTGGTGTGCTGCAGTCCAGGTGGTTGCAAAGAGTCGGACACGACTGAGTGACTAAACTGAAGCTGAAATTTACTAATTTACACCACTGATGAAGTGGTCTTTTGTTTTTTCACCTAACTCTTATGTGCCTGGGTAATGTAGATTGATCCCTGAGAGATGAACTGCTATTTCTGATGAGGAGAAGAATTATATGGGTTTTGTTTGTTTGTTTACTAGGGCATTCTGTCTTTTCTGCATTTAGCAATATTTGTTCCTTTCCCCTAATATATAGTATTCCATTGTTCCCTATCACCAGTTCTTTATCCAGTCTATTGTAGATGGATATTATTTTTATTCTCAATTTTTGGCTTTTATGGATAGTGTGATATGAAAATTTTGTATATGTCTGAGTCCATGTATCTGCCTTTCTGTTGGGCATACACACAACTGGCCTTACTGGATTCCTGTGTGTACAGATTTATTAGATATGACCAAGCAATTATCAAAAGTAATTGCCTCAAGCTGTATCCCCTCCATCAATGTGTCAGTCTAATTTGCTCTCAATCCTTTTAATTTTAGCCATTTCTGTAGATGCTTAGTAGTTACTATATTTTGAACTTGCTTTTCTTTAGTGACAAATGATGTTGAGCACTTTTTGATATATCTGACCCTTTGGAGATTAGAAATTAATTATATTAATATTTGGTGACTGTTTCTGCAAATTTTGGAAAAACCTCCATTTTTTGAGATCCTTCGAAGCCATTTGCTGAGAAAACTGTCACAATAGCCTTACACATTTAGAATGACTTGAAGGTGCTTGAAAGCACCTGGAGATTTCGGTGTAGGGTGAACAATAGCCCCTAGTAAGCAACATGACAGACACGAAAGGTAGGCTAAATATTTCACCTCAGAAATATACATTGGCCTAAGTGAACAGGGACCCTGATCTTTTATAAGATTCTCTGGGACTATAAGAATATAAAGTGGAACAGAGAGGAAAGAGAAGGAAAGATAACGCTGGCATTGAGTTCTGTTAGTTAAGTCTCCCAAGAAAGGAAGGATGTGGTTAGAGAGCATGAACCACAGGTCATTTTAAAAATATTTCATCACCTGTCTGATGTAAGAACTGATCCTATAAGGAGGCTAACCATGGTAGGCTTACAGTATAAAGGTTGCATGCCAATGTGCCTAAGTCCTGGGTACTGAAATGCTAGCGACCATCATGCACTCAGAAAGTATTTGAGAAAAAAGGGATGCATACAAAAAAATGAAATATACTATGAGTAAGCACTCTTCAATTTTCATTTTTATGCATTGGAGAAGGAAATGGCAACCCACTCCAGTGTTCTTGCCTGGAGAGTCCCAGGGACAGGGGAGCCTGGTGGGCTGCCGTCTGTGGGGTCACACAGAGTCAGACACGACTGAAGTGACTTAGCAGCAGCAGCGGCGGCAGCAGCAAGCACTCTTCTTCACAGCTTTGTTTAGATCCGGGCTCTAAGTTCAGTATTAAGAAATATAAATTCTGTTATTAACCAGTATCACTTTAATCTATTGTGTGATGCCCTGTGAATCAATATCAAATTTGCTCATATCTTTAAATTTAGGAATAATATCTTCCTTATTTTTCCTCATTTGTATCAGATAATATAGGTTCAGATTTGAAAATCAATAAAGCCTATTACCAAAAGGATATATTACTGTTAGAAAATTAAATTAATACTATTAAGTGTTTCAGATTCCTTTAGTGTGATAAGAAATACGAAATGTAATGTATAAAATTATTTTCATTATATGTACATTTAGATAAAGCACCATTTAAAAACTGCTCTGAATCAGAAAGGAAGCTATAGTAGTATTGATAAAACTTAGCCTTACCAAAATGAAAATATCTGTTTATGATATCTCATGACATTTAATTTTTTTCATCAATGTAATATGAATAATAAGTGAAAGTTTATAGCATATAAAATGTTTTCATTAGATATACATTTAGATATAAGAAAGCTGAATTTAAAAGAAATCTATATTCAGAATATAACCTGTAGTAATCTTTATAAAGCCTATCAAAATTAAAAAGTCTTCTAATTGTTTAGTGACAAGTCTCATGACCTTTGGATTACCTATTGCATTCAATTTTATTTTTAGTCCTTTCAGTTATCTTCCTGATCTCAGATATTTTACAGTGAATTAATTCCTATGTGAAACAGTTTCATTTTCGTTGTGGGGGATATGAGTCATTATTACTTTCATCTTATGCACAGCATTTCCCCATAGTCATTTGGGTAGTAATGAACTATTTAAGCATTTCTGAATATAGAGAGGAGGCATGAATTTGATGGTCATTTATTTGGAGTGAGGAAAATGATCTTATAATGTTAGTGATTATGCTAATTACTTCAAAGGGGTGGATTCAGCATGTGATTAGAGAAAATGAAACATGAGACACTAATAATATTGTTAAAACACACAAACAGCATCTGTATATGATCTAACCTTATGTAGCATTAGACAAATAAGTTAATTAAAATTACATAGGATATTATTAAATTAAAATTTGATCAACTTTTTTATTACATGTCTTTATTATTCTCCTTGTGTGGATTTTGATATCAATATCTTATATGCAATTGTTAGCTCTTCACTTCAGAACTTAAATAAATCATTGCCCTTAATATTGCCTATATGCGGTAGATATTTCAGTTCCTTAGAGAAAACAAGAGTGTCTCTAGGTCAGCTTGCTTTTATAATAGTGTTGGGAAGCCCAAACGCAGCATATAAATAGGCGTATTTGAAAGCCCTTGGCAGAGGAGTGCATAATGTGCAGGTAATGATGAAGATATAGTGAACTGAATTTCAATTCAGGCTGCCCAACAAGCTAGGAAACGCACACAGCTAATTTAAACAAGGTTTAGTAGAGGGGAAAAAAAAAAAAACAACACTTACTGCTACTCTTCTTAAAATGGATTGTGCATGTTATTTAATTATTAGTACCATTGCTCTGAATTAAGTAACACAGTCTTGCTAGATATTATGAAATTCAGACAGAGATGCAGTGTAGAGTCTGGGGTTGACATTCTACTTAAACATCCAGGAAAACAAGCATGTACCAGGTGGTCTCAGTGAGAATAAGGCAGTTGGCCTAGAAAGATGAAAGGAGAACTGGAAAACTCTGCATGGGTAATAATGGGAAATAGAATATCAGTTTCTTTTTCTCACTGTATGTCTCAGCATAGGTATGTATATGGGATTGCATTATTAAATTCAAATTAACTTCCATGTGCTTATTTTGTTTCCTTCTTAACTGTAGAAATATTTTATAATACTACATTAGACAATGCAGATAGAAGAAATATATATATTAATAATGGGAAGAACGCTTGTGATTGACATTCTCCTCTTAATGACTTTAAATGAAAATATTTATTATCACTATCTTATAATATAGTTTTTATATTCTAAGATGTTTTCATAAACAGTATAATACTATCTTAGAAAAAAAAACTATCATGATTCAATTGGGAATTCATCCAGAATTATCTAGATTTTAAACAAATGCTATATAAATGATATTTACTTATTCAAAAATAATCAATCGAATACTAAGTGGCAGACAGTTGTTCATCAATTTCCTTTTTCCTTTATTTAATAATCAACTTTCTTAGTTTTACTTGGACACACTGACACCTAGATTTGAACTGTGTTTTCTCTGTTCTCTTACAGCCTGGAGTGCCACGTGACTAGATTCCAGCCTGAAGAGAGAAGAGACAGCATGCCTCCTGAAAGGTAAGGACACTTCCTGTTTCACTTTACACTGTGTGGGAGATATTCTAATATGAAACCACTCAACTCCAGCCAGTATATCAGAGAGAAACAAACTCTAATATTATAAAAGCCCTTGCATTTTGAAGTCTCTTTATTATGCCAGCTTTGCTAGTTGGTTAAATAATACAGGTGTTATAATTAGTGATGTTGAGAACATTTTCATATACCTCTTCACCATTTGAATACTTTTTTTAAGAAAAATGTAATGTCTGTTCAAGTTTTTGCCAATATTGTTTTTTGTTGTTACTGAGTTATAGGAATTCTTTGTATATTATGGTTATTAACACCTTATCAGATGTGTAGTTTGCACAGATATTTTTTCCCTTTCTGTAGGTTGCCTTTCCCTTTGTTGATGTTTTCTTTTGCTGTGTAGAAGCTTTTTGGTGTTATGTGGTCCCATTAAAAAAAATAGTTTATTGTTTATGCTTTAGGTGTCATATGTAAAAAAATCATGCCAAGACCCACGTCAAACAGCTTTTTCTCTATGTTTTGTCCTAGCGGTTTTATGATTTCAAGTTTTATGTTCAAGGCTTTAATTCATTCTGAGTTAATTTTTGTAAGTGGTGTAATGTAGAGCTCTATTTCATTCTTTACATGTGAATGTCTAATTTTGTGTTTCAATTTTCATTTGTCTCAATATACTTTTTCATTTTCCTTATAACTTCTGCTTTGATCTACTCATTGTTTAGGTGTGTGATGCTTAATTTCCATATATTTGTGAGTTTTCCAGTTTTCCATTACACAATTGTGGGAAAAATAATACTTGATATGATTTCCATATTCTTAAGTTTACTAAGATTTGTATTGCAGCCTAACATATGATCTATCCTGGAAAAGGTTTCATGTGCATTTGAGGATTATATGCAACAACATTCTCCTTTTGCTGGGTGAAATGTTCACTATTTACATATTGGGTCCATTTTGGTTTATGGGCTTCCCTGTGGCTCAGATAGTAAAGAATCCACCTGCAATGCAGAGACCTGTGTTGATCCCTATGTTGGAAAGATCTCTTGGAGAAGGGAATGGGATCAACTCCAGTATTCTTGCCTGGAGAATCCTCATGGACAGAAGAGCCTGGTGGGCTACAGTTCATGGGGTCAAAAAGAGTTGAACATGACTGAGTGGCTAAGCACAACAATTTGGTTTCTATGTTGTTCAAATCTACTGCTTCATTATTAATTCTCTTTTTGGATAATATATCCAATGTATATCATTAGAAACGCTGGGCTGGATAAAACACAAGCTGGAATCAAGATTGCTGGGAGAAATATCAATAACCTCAGATATACAGATGATACCACTGTTACAGCAGAAAGCAAAGAAGAACTAAAGAGCCTCTTGATGAAAGTGAAAGAGAAGAGTGAAAAAGTTGGCTTAAAGCTCAACATTCAGAAAATGAAGATCATGGCATCCGGTCCCATCACTTCATGGCAAATAGATGGAGAAACAGTGGAAACAGTTACAGACTTTATTTTCTTGGGCTCCAAAATCATTGCAGATGGTGAGTGCAGCCATGAAATTAAAAGACCCTTGCTCCTTGGGAGAAAATTTATGACCAACCTAGACAGCATATTAAAAAGCAGAGGCATTACTTTGCCAACAAAGGTCCATCTAGTCAAAGATATGGTCTTTCCAGTAGTCATGCATGGATGTGAGATTTGGACTATAAAGAAAGCTGAGTGCCGAAGATTTGATGCTTTTGAACTGTGGTGTTGGAGGAGACTCTTGAGAGTCCCTTGGATTGCAAGGAGATCCAACCAGTCCATCCTAAAGGAAATCAGCCTGAATATTCATATGAAGGACTGATGCTAAAGCTGAAACTCCAATATTTGGCCACCTGATGTGAAGAACTGACTCATTGGAAAAGACCCTGATGCTGGGAAATAGTGAAGGTGGAAGGAGAAGGGAGCAACAGAGGATGAGATGGTTGGATGGCAGCATCGACTCAAGGACATGAGTTTGAGTAAACTCCAGGAGTTGGTGATGGACAGGGAGGCCTGGTGTTCTGCAGTCGATGGGGTTGCAAAGAGTTGGACAGGACCGAGTGACTGAATTGAACTGAACCGATCCAATGTTGAGAGTGTTGGATATTAAAGTACCCAAGCATTATTATATTGCTGTTTGTTTCTCCTTTTAGTTTTGTTATTATTTACTTTCGATATGTAGGATGCACCAACATTTATAATTGCTTGTATCTTTCTGATGAACTGACCATCTTATAATTATATAGTGACCTTCTTTTACCATTTTTAGGTTAAAATCTATTTCGTCTGATATAGTTTTGGTGGTGGTGGTTTAGTTGTTAAGTCATATCCGACTCTTGCGACCCCATGGACTATAGCCCTTCTGGCTCCTCTGTCCATGGGATTCTCCAGGCAAGAATACTGGAGTGGGTTTTCATTTCCTTCTCCAGGGGATCTTCCCAACCCAGGAATCGAACCCAGGTCTCCTGCATTGCAGGCAGACTCTTTACTGACTGAGCTACAAGGGAAGCCTCAATATAGGTTTGGCTACTTCTAATTTCTTTTGGTTAATATTTGTTTGAAATACCATTTTCCATCTCTTCCCTCTCAGTCTGAAGTAAAGTGAAGTGAAGTGAAGTCGCTCAGTCGTGTCTGAGTCTTTGCGACCCCATGAGCTGTAGCCTACCAGGCTCCTCTGTCCATGGGATTTTCCAGGCAATAGTCCTGGAGTGGATTGCCATTTCCTTCTCCAGGGGATCTTCCCAACCCAGGGATCGAACTTGGGTCTCCCGCATTGTAGACAGACGCTTTACCGTCTGAGCCACCAGGGAAGTCTATATGTCTTTAAAATTAAGTATGCAATGTAGGCAGCAGCTCACTGGATCTTGTTTTTCTACTAATTCAGCCAACTGTGTCTTTTGATTAGAGAATTTAGTCTATTTACATTTAGAGTAGTTATTGGTATGTAAAGACTTTTCTATTTCCATTTTGTTAATTGTTTTCTAAATATTTTATATATACAGAGTTCCTCTTATTCTTGCTGTCCTCTTTGTGATATGATGATTTTTTGTAGCAATTTACTTTGAGTCTTCTATCATAATCTTTTGTCTCACCACATTTATTTCCTTGTGGTTATACTGAAAATTATATAAAATATCTTGTATTTCTAACACCCTATTTTAAGCTAATAGCAATTTAACTTTTATAGCCTTCCTAAATTTTACACTGCCTCACAATTTAGGTTATTAGCTCTGCCTCACAATTTAGGTTATTGATGTTACAATTTATTAATACTGTATATCTAAAAACCAAATTATTATAATCATGATTATGTTTAAAATTTTTGCTTTGTTAACCTCTTACAATACTAGAGAATATGACTTTGACTATATATTTACTTTTATCAGTGAATTTTGTACCTGTGTGTGTGCTTTTATGGTGTTAATTAGCACACTTCTATTTCTGTGTCAAGAACTTCCTTTAGCATTTTTTGTGAAGCATGTATATTTGCTGAGAAACTCCTTCAGCTTTTATTTGTTCTGGAAAGTCTCTGCCTGAGCTCTGAAATCAGGAGTGGTTGTGCTGCTTGTTGGGAACACTTGAGCAGGACTTCTGGCTTGGTTCTCTGCTCAAACATGTCTGTGGGCTGGGCTCTGCAGTTGCCTGGATTATTCTCACCAGGCTTCCTAGTGAGGGGGTGGGGTGGTGAATTGTGAACAGGGGGCTGGGCACTGAACTCAACAGTAAGCAGTGTTGTGAATTAGTTTCAGTGCCTGGTTGCATCAACAGAATAGGCCCCAAAGCTGGCATGGCTAGTTGTTTGGGGACCCAAAGCAAACATATTTATGCACTGAATTCCCTGGCCACATGGGCCAGCTGGCTTTGTTCTGCAGACAAGCACATCACTAGCTGGGCTCTTTGTTTACTTGCCATTATGAACAGGGCTGTAGAATGGGTTATACAGCTTTCTGGATGCTCTGGTTCATCTTTCTAGTGGGGTGGGTCTTTAACGCTGTATTCATGGCTACAAATTAGCTTCCTTGCCTGAGCTGGGCCACAGGACAGACTCCAAGGTTGTTAAGGCTCATTATTTGGGGCTAAATCAGACAGAGCTGCACACCAACTCCCTGGCCAGACAGGGCAACTGACTTGGCTTTACACATAGCAGAGCTGCTGGCCAGGCTCTCTGCTCAGATGCTGCTAGGTGCTTTCCAGGTGCTCTGGCATGGTTTCCTGGTCAAGTGGGGCTAGGGTGTCACTCAGTAGTAGGCAGGGCTGTGAATTAGCTTCCCTACCTGGGCAGGGCAGCAGAACCAGCTTCAAAGCTGGCAAGCAAGACTTTTTGGTTGAGATCCCAAATCAGGCAGAATTGTGCATGAAGCCCCCTAGCCAGATTGCTGGTGTGGCCCTATAGAAGGGCAGAGCCACTGACCAGGCTCTATGCTTCAATGCTACTGGGCAAAACAATTTCCCAGATGTTATAGCCAGGCTTCCTGACTGGGTGGAATAAAGTGTTCCCTCAACAGTGGGTGAGGCAATTAATTAGTTTCCCTCTGATGGGGAAGGGGAAGAGAAGCAGAATAAGTTCCAAGGCTGGTAAGGCTCATTTTGAGGGAGGAGGGTACCAACTCAGGAAGAACTACGCAGCAAACTCTCTGGCCAAATGAGGCTGCCAGCTGGACTCTTCAGAAGGACAAAGCCACTGGCCAGACTTTGCCCAAGTGCTGATGGGTCATGCTTTGTGGGTGCTCTGTCCAGGTTTTCTGGTTGGTCAAGGCTGGGGGCTGCACTCAACAGTGGACAGGGCTATGAATTAGCTTTGCTGCCTGGGTGACAGGGCAGAACAGGCAATAAGACCTGCAAAAACTATGATTTCAGATCTCAAATCAGGCAGAAGTGCATGCTGAGTTACCTGGCATGGCTGAAGGGCCACTATCCTGACTCTAGATGGCCAGCACTGCCAACTAGACTCTTTTCTTGAGTGCTGCTAGGCTAGACAGCTTCCCAGGTACTCCAGCAAGGCTTCCTGCTCAGGCAGGGCTAGGGCTACACTCGGCAGTAGGCAAGGTTATGGAATAATGTCTCTGCCTAAGCTTGGAGGGAGTAGTCTCAGAGTGGTCTCTAAGGCAAAGAGTTGCCACTGGGGATCCCAAATCAGGCAGTACCACCCACTGAGTTCCCTGGCCAGATGGGGCTGCTATCTTGGCTGTGCAGATGGGCAAACTGCTAGCTGGGATTTCTACTTGGGTGCTTCTGTGAGTAGGAACTCAGTGTGCCAAAATCTGAGTACTGGTTGCCTTAAGCCCTGCCCCTCTTCCCCATCACAGCCTGGCCTCTAGAAGTCAAGCCCTGTAAGATCCCCCTGCAATCCCGTGATGTGAGGCCTTATTAATGCACTTCATGGGAACTGGCACCCAGTGCTACGGAAGTTGGATATAAACCTTGGGTTCTCCTTTTCCCACTGAGGAAACAATGGGCCCATGGGGTGCCTCTCAGTATGCTGTTGTGCCAGCCTGGGGGAGGGGCAATGCAGTCAGAGTGTAGTCACTCTGTTTCCCTTTCTAATTCAGTTCTTCTCCATTCCTGTGATCCAGGAAGATGCTCCAGCATCCCCTCTGTGTTCTAGAATTTACACAATGCTGTCTTTTCTATGAATAGTTGTGAGTGAGTCTTCTTGTGAAGGGAACTGAAGTCAGGAACAACCGATATTGCCATCTTATGACATCACCAAAAATCCATTAGTTTCTAAAGATGAAATGTAAGATTAAGATAGGTCTTAAAAAGAGAAATTAAAAGACAATAAATCAAAAGAAAATAAAATGAGAAGAAAAAATTGCTTTCTTTTTAAAGAATCTGCTTAGTAATCTCAGATATTTAAAGTTAACAGGATATATTATAGTGACAATTTTCATTTTTAAATATCCACCCAATAAGCAAGAAAAGTTAGACAAGAGGGTTTAGAATCAGTGACTTAGAATTACAGAACTGATATTCTTCAATGATTTCAACCATATGAAGGAAAATTTTCTTCCCGATTTTTATTTTAGTTTGTAAAAATTTTTTATTTTCCCTTAGAGTCCTCACACAAGGTAAAAAAGCCCACTATAGTAGAAAAAAAGTTCACTAACATAGGCTATGAAATTTAGTTGATGTGAAAAATAAGGTCCAGACAGGTTGCTTACTCTGTGCCTGTACTGCTCATTACCAACAGATATGGGACTTGGTACTTTATGTCTTAGCACAGGTTTTTAGTGTTTATCACTCTTTCCTGGTGGTTTACATTTTGTAACATTTTGAACTTTAGACGGTTTTCCTCCCAGAACTTGATATATTTTGCTTCTATCAATGAATGTTTAAGAATTAAAAGTTCATTTTAAACCAAACTAACACAATCAAATTTTGATGGAAAAAGTAAATAGAAAATATCAAATACAGTTGACCCTTGAAAAATATGAATTTGAACTGCACAGGCCCACTTATATGCAGATAGTTTTCAACAGTAAGTAGTATTTTATTATGCAGTTCCGTTGGTTGAATCTGCAGATGTACAGGAACCATGGATACACAGAGCTGACTAAGTTATAAGTGGATTAACCCCCTCGTTTTTCAAGGCCAACTGTATATCCCAAAGCAACAAATAACCTTTTGATTTTCCAGTACTTTTATTTATTATTGCTATTTCACCTGTCAATGAGTGATTTTCCCATATGGTGGTTTATGAATAGGCTTCTACCCCAGATCTCCTAAGACAGCTTGGGAGAAAACATGATGCTCAGGTCAATTCATGATCACTTAGGAATTTCTGAGAACCATGGTGGATATAATAGCATCACAGATATAATCATTGAGCATTTCTAAATGTTGTTAAGCTTTACGGTGGGTATTTAGAAGATAATTTTATACTATTATCTGAGAAACAGAATTTTTAAAATAATGGGGAAATTTTAGTGAATAGTATATATGCACATATAGGCAAACAGTATGTAGAATGGCCCCCCAAATGACTTGTCTATTAGCCTGTGTGTGTGTGTGTGTGTGTGTGTGTGTGTGTGTGCGCGGGTGCGTGTGAGTGCATGCATGTGAGTGTGTGCGCTTAGTCGCTCAGTTGTGAACAGTACTAATTAATCCAATGACTAGGGAAACATCCCAAATCCAAGATTTTACGAAAGGAATAATACTTTTAAAAGCATTGATAGTAACTGTTTTATATTTCAAGTCTATTAGAATTTTTAAGTACTTACAAATGTAGTTATGTTTCAAATTAATGTATACTAGTTCTCAAATTAAGGTATCCTAGTATTGAAACATTTAAAATACATTCACCAAGTCCTTGAAAGTATGTGCATATATTTGGACATATTGTCCTTGTGGCAGAATGTGGGTCACAAAAAGTAATAATCTTTCATTTTTTAAATAGAAATATACTGATGCATAAATGTATTGCTTATAATGTATCAGTCTGCAGGGTATTATTTTTCTCATAATAGGAAATGGCAGAAGCAGGTAACTATATTCTTCTGATGCAAAATGGAACTGAACAATCTTTTGCAATCACAGTGCCCAGACTCTACTGGTCCTAGTGCAGAAACCATAACAATTTGCATATTTTAATTTAGAGGTGAGGGACCCCTGTCAATGTAACAGCTTGGACCAGGTCAGCAAGGAGAAATCGAGAAGAGAGAAATAATTGAAAAGGCAGTTCCCAACAAAATGAAATTTGTCTTGTTGTCACTTAAGGTTGTCTTCCTGTCTTTCTCAGGGAGCAAGGTCAGCTTAAGACCGGGCATGGTAGATCACTAAGGACCAAGTATAATTTTTTTTAATAACAGTGGAAATTGCAATATATATTTATGAAGGGGAGAGGAAAAGAACGCACATAGTTTTCTGGTTAAGAGTCGGCAGATGTCCTTTGAGTTGAAATATTGCAGACCTGTACACAGCCGATCCGCAGTTTGTCCTCAAAGACAAGCAGGTTACAAAGGAGATGAAGTACTTAATGAAATAATTTAGTGTGACATATTGATATTGAAGGCTGGAAGGCAGAAAAGGATTTGCAACAAAATTAAGGTATGTCTCTCTTAAAATGGTTCCCCATTTCTTTCTCAGAGGACTGATAGGAGATTTCATGAGAAAAGAAGCCCGTTTTTCTTTCTTTCTCCAAGTTGAAGCCAAAACAGAGATGGCAATGTGAAGTTCAGCAACTGTGGCCACATGAAAATCTCACTGGAGTACAGTCCAAAGGAAAGTCAAGCTAGAAAATGATTATTTAGTTATGTTTGAGAGAGGTTTTACTCTCAGCAATGTCATGTGTTTTCAGTTAAAATGTAAATTAGTGAAAAAAAGAAAAAACAGACGAGGGCACCGACAGTAAGGGGAATTGGGCTTGGGGAATGTTAGCTTTAGATACAGGCAATGGAGGATGGTTAGAGCTATTATCAGAGCATAAGAACAGCAGCCAAATTTCAGCTGAGAGCAGGGATAAACACTGTCACAAGGATCTGAGTATATTTAAAAAAACAAAACAAAACAAAACAAAAAAACTGACTTGAGAAAATGAAGATAAGCATTTTGTATTCCTGGTATAGTTTCATCATTTACATAAAAAGAGAACACAAAAAGCCATATTCTCCGGGTGGCAAACTGTTTTCTGTCCTGACATGTTGGAGAGGAACACACTCATCACGTGGCTTGATATATCAGTGATTCTCAACTGGTGGGACGTTGCACACCAAAGTCACCAGGTAGGCAGCATGAAATGTGTAAGAGCTCCCTTTCCTCCCTAGTTGAAAATCAAGGTATAGCATCCATTTCTAGGGAAAGAATCAAACTATTGGGGTTACAGTACTAGCTCTTTTGGTGTGCAACCTTAGACAAATTAATTAATAATGCCAAATTTTAGTCTTTTCAGACTGAAAAAATACTTTGCTCTACTTCACATTTTTCATGAAACAATAAGCACAGTGTACTATTTTCACCTATAAAATATGTTGCAAGTTTAAGTTCTTATTAACTGATGGTGATGAATGTATATACTTGGCTTCTAAATTCTTACTCTATTTGCTTACTTATTTTTCCCTGAAGCTAAATCCCAAATACCTATGTTTCCTGTTTACCCCAGACAGAATGCTTCACCAGCTGCTATATACTTACTGTCCAGGGCATCTCATGAGGAGTGGACTTGTTCTCATGAGTCCATTTTCAATACAAAGAAAAAGTACTGCTCCAGAAATGGCCCCCAAATTCCTAGTGCCTCAAATTCATTGTGGTTTTCCCCCTTTAAAAAATAGAAATGTGTATTTAGTTACAAAACATATCTAATAATGAGGTCATATGAAACTCAGTTCTGGTGAGAAGCTGCTAAGTAGCAATTCTGGAAAGAAAGCTTACAGAATACACTTGGCAATGTTGAGCATTTCCATTAAAAAGAAAGACCACACAACACATGCTATGAAAAGATATTACATTTTCTCCAGGGAAGGAATACTTCCTCTTTCATCCTAGAGGTTCTCTAATGACTTTAAAGCATCTTTGCAAATTATTTTACCTAAAGTTATTAAAACTCACAAAAATTTGCCATACAATAATAAAGTGGAAACTGTTAGTACCCCAAGCAAACAGATATAAACAGTAGTCCTAAGAAAATATGACCTGTCTAAAACCTCTGGAAGAAAATGTTTTCATCCAGAAATAGAATCGAAGCCGCTGACTCTAAACATTGGACAACACTTCCTCTCTTCAGAATTATTATTGGTAATAACCTCTTCACATAAACAGCCTCCTGCTCCTTGAGAATGGATGAGATCATACTCACAAGTCACCCTTTCTTTCCGTAAGAAATACTGCAGTCATGGCCAATGAGCTAATTCACAGAATTTTCTTGAGCCATAGTGAACACATACACACGCATACATGCACACACAAAGTCCTCTTCTCAGTTTATTTTGTCCTGGTTTGTTTTCTTAAATTGAGCTCCAGTTGAAATTTTAATTTCTAGCTTTAGCTCACAATTTTTGCTTAAATTTCACACTCTGTCTTTTTCTATTCTGACTTGTTCTTCCCTCTCTAAATCACGTAATGAAGAACTAGACCATGGTAGAATGGATTTTAATAGTTTTTATAATTTAGCTATTGTAACTTCCACAAAGACTATTAATTCAACTAGCATGTATTACGGACATGAAATAGAATTTGGAAGGTTGAAAATCATTCATCCTTGACTGTGAAAAGTTATCTGATAATTTAAAGTGATCACATCAGAAGACAATTGGTCGTAAAGGTGCTGAAAAGTGAATATTTTTAAGACAAAAACAGAGGCAAATAATATTTCAATATAATTTAGGTAATTGTGCAATATATATATACACACACATATATATATACACACATAGATATACTTACATATATATATATATATACACACACACATATATATATATACCCTTCCTTGCCAAAATACTTCTGGAAAAAGAAAATGGAAAAGATAGTAAACAGAAATTGACTCTGCAGTGACCAGCTGGATTTATAGTCAAAAAGCACTTTGTCCATGTGCGTGGTTTATAAAAGACTGTTGGCGTACATTGGGTTTTAGGTCAAACTGGCACAGGAGGGCAAAAGCCATTTCCAGCTTCATCTTTATATATGAAAGAGGATATTCTGGCTACATTTGTTAGTAACCAGCAGTTCTTGATTCATTCCTGCAATCTTTCCATTTAATGCTTGTGAAAACAGGAAAAGCAATGCAGTTTCAACAACAGTGGAAACTAGAAATGTTGGTCAAAAATGTGTCAGGCAAAAGTTGGAGAATCAACTAAGCTTAGCTTGGAGGCAGAATGGTAAAGTCACATGTGTTAAGGTGGAGAATTTCCATCTACACAGAGCCAGAGAGGCACAGGTCCCCCTTCTGTTCTATGAAAGCTCCTCAATATGGAATTCAAACACATGGTTCCACCCTCTGGCCCCACTCTAGTGTTTAATGCTTCTCTCAGCTCGGTTGTCCTCAGGAATGAAACATTGCCGAGGCCAATGTGAGTGTGGTAAACTTTTAGATCCAGATGTTGGGATATTTATTTCCCCATTTGGATTTTTTTGCAGTGCAAGAAATACAGATCACTTTAGGCTGTACAGAGTAAGACTCTTCCCTTATGATAAAATAATCAGATCATAAGACCATGGGGTTGTTACTCAAGCCAATGGATCCTTACTAAAGACAACACAGAACCAAAAAGTTGATTGAGATTGTAAACATAATGACCTCCTGTGACATGAGATTGAAAGGATGATTCTAATTGGGCTCAGATAAAATTAAAACCAACAGATTAATACTGTTCTTTTCAAGTACAAGAAAACATCTTTTCAAAACAAATAAGTATCATTTGAAGTGATGCTGCTCTATAAAACACAGAAACTATAGCACTGGAAAAGAACATATTTTGAAAACATTTCTAATTTTAAAAAAGCTTGGAAATACAATATTTAGGTTCTAACAATTTTAGGAAAACAAGGTTCCTACACAAGCAAGTTGTTAAATTCTTGTTAAAATAACAAACTGAGATAAAGAATGAATTGATGAGACAAAGTAAGATGGTGGTTGATAGGGCCTGGGGTGTAGGGGTGGGGAGTTTAATGGGTACAGAGTTTCAATTTCACAAGATGAAAGAGGTTTGGAGATTGCTTGATTACACAAAAATGTGAATGTAATACTATTAAACTGTCTGCCTAAAAATTAAGTTGGTAAATTTTATGTTACTTATATTTTATCATCACAATTAATGGATGCGATGGGGAGTAGAAGGGAGGTACAAGAGGGAGGGGATTTTTTTAAAGAAACATAATTACAGGTAAAAGAAATGAATTAATTGAATGAGGAGCAAGCTAAACAAACCAGAGAAAAAGAAAGCTTACTGTGCAGCTCATGAATAAGAGCATGGGCTTTGGATTAAAAAATGCCCAGTTACTTGTCTTGGTTTCACTATTTTTCATACTTTTGATCTCAAAAAAGTTAATCTCTGAAAGTCTTATTTTTTTTCACCTTTTATAAGAGATAATAATAGCCAATCTTCATAGGATTTTAGAAAAAATCCACTGAGATAAGACATTCAAATGTTTAAATGGTGTTTGGCATGTAGTTAAGTGCTCAATAAATATAAATTATTATTAATATATTCTAACACTAAAATGTAATCAAAGATTATTGTTAGAAATAATAAAGAGCTATATAAACATTCCAGAAAATTGAGCTTTTAATAATGAATAAAAACTTGAGTGCTTGTCTTTGAACACAGGAGAAAAAAATAAGGAAACGGAAACAATGAGAGAAAAGGCAACTAAAATCAGAGAAAAATCTTCAGCATATGCTTAACTGGTAACACAATAAAGAAATGAAAGTAATAAATTATAATAGAAGCCAAACTTCCTAAACTAATATTTTAGTATGCAGAACAAATTACGTATCAGATACGTAAATGGAGAAAACAGTGAGACACAGGATCCCTGTAGTTTTATTTTATTTTTCATGTATCCTATAGTTTCAGTTTTTAAATAAATCTCCTTGATTCCATCCAGTCAAAGCATTAAAAATAAGAGATCACAGCAAACCAGACAACAAAAGCCAGAATTGTTTCACAATTTTCTTCACGGATACAGAATTCTAAAAACCAATCAAGCAACATCAGGGCTTACAGTCCCAGTTGCCATCAGATGTCAGGCAAGTAATGCAAGAGAGTGAAGTCATGCCAATAGGCACTATGGTGAGCTGGAGATTGTAGATTCAGACTAAAGGCAGAAGTTGCCACTCAACTTTAGTTCTGTATTCCCATATGAGAATGGCATTCCAGGGCTGCCAACTGTTATAACCTTTTGAGAAAAACCAGAAATGCAAATTTTTATGTGAAATTTCCAGGTTTTAGACTCATCAGCAAATTTACATTTTCTGTTACTACTCTAAAACCACATCAGCAGACCATATGGTCTCTGAACTAATCCCTAGTCAACAGTTCATAAAGAACAAGAGCTGTAACCTAAATAAAAGAATTCAATTTTTATAGCCAAGTCTTTGTTCATATGTAAGAGAAAAATATATTTTCATAAATCAGTTGGAAAAGACTCTGATGCTGGGAGGGATTGGGGGCAGGAGGAAAAGGGGACTACAGAGGATGAGATGGCTGGATGGCATCACTGACTCCATGGACATGAGTTTGAGTGAACTCCAGGAGTTGGTGATGGACAGGGAGGCCTGGTGTGCTGGGGTCTCAAAGAGTTGGACACAACTGAGCGACTGAACTGAACTGAAATCAATTATTTTTCTAGATTTCATAGGTAGCATATCTTTTCCATTCTTTTGCTTTTAATATAATTCTTTATATATTTATATAATGAATTCTTTTAGGCAGCATATAGTTGTATTTGTTTTCTGACGTATCATGCAGTCCCTGCCTTTTAACTTTGTTTAGACCATTTAGATTTGATGTGACTACTGACCACCTATTATTCTGCTACTTGTTTCCTATCTGTCCCATTTGTACTTTTCTTCTCTTTTCTTCCTTCTTTTTAATTAATTTTTATGATTCTATATTCTTTTGTTGGCGCATTAGTTATAATTCTTCAGTATGTCATCTTCATATTCATTTTAGGGTTTAAAGTACACATCTTTAACTTATCACAGTCTAACTTAAAGTGATATATAAATTTATGTATAAGAAAGTTAAAATGATGTAGTTCTCTTTCTTCCCTTCCAGCCTTGAATCTATTGTAATTATACATTTTGCTTTGACCATGTTTTCAACCTTGTTATACATAGTTAGTAATTTTGTTTTAAAGAGAAGATTATCTTTTAAAGACAGTTAAATGATTTTCCTACAAATCTTTATATGTACCTACATAGTTATCATTTCCAGTGCTCTTTATTGCTTTCAGATTTTGTAGGTTTGAAAAGTCTTTATTGAATCTTTGTTTTTGAAAGATACTGTCAATAGGTAAATAATTTTAGGTTGATAGTTTTTCTTTTAGGACTATTTACTTTTGTCTGCACTACTTCCAATGAGAAATCTACTGTAATAATTATTGTTCTTTTATATGAAATGTACTTCTGGCTGCTTTTTAAGGTTGTTTATTACAGATTTTATTCAATTTGATTATAATGTGACTTGGGAAAGTCTTTGGTATTAAATATATCACTTATACTTGAGGCTATTGAGTTTCTTGGATCTGGGGATATATGGTTTTCAGCAGATTCAGAAAAATTGCTCCCATTATTTCTTAAAATATTCTGTCATCCCCAATATGCTGTCTTTCAGCAACTCTAATCATGTGTTAATATATATTTGTTCCAAGGCTAACTAGTATTATGTTTGAGCTTTTTGGCCTTTATCTTTTATATTTTTCTTTCATATTAGGTAGTTCCTATAGATATATCTTCAATTTCATCAGTCTTTTCTTCTGCAATATCTATTCAACCATGAATCCCATCCAGTGAATTTTTCTTCTCTGATATTATAGTTTTTATCAGTACAAGTTCAGGTTTTTTTGAAAATATGTAATATGTTTAACCTCTTTTCTAGCTTCTTGAACATACAGAACAGAGATATCATAGCTTTTTTAATGTTCTTGTTTACTAATTCTATCATTTATAAGATTCTGGCTCTCTTCAAATATTATTTTTTACCCCATTTGCTTTCTCTGCATCTAGAATTCAGTTTTACACATCAGGAGTCGGTAAACTTGTGTTAAAGACCATATCTGGTCTAAACTCTAAATAACTAGGGTTTGCCAAGTCATTTGCTGTGATGCCCCTGCTCAGATATGCCACTGCAGTGAGAATGCTGTCATATGCAACATGGAAATGAATGACGTGGCTTATGATAAATATATCTTCTTGTCCGAGTGTTTCCTTTATCAGTATGTAACATCTTGGCATTAAATTATGTTTGTAGGTTTAAGATTACTGTGTCATTTTCCTTTTCGTTCATATTTGATACATCGTAATATTTTTCTTTCCTCACCCAACATATTGTTTATTCTTTAAAAAAATGCAGTTATATATAGTCTCCACTTTTAACTAGTATGTTTAACTCAATTTTATAGATAACTATAAATACTAGATAAATATAACTACCAATATATTGGTACTTATTTTTCATGTAAACTTCAAATTTTTTTCTCCGTCTGTGCTGTCTGAATGATTTTAATTTATTCTGCTGGTTACAAATTTCTACATGACATTTATTTATTTCATTCTATGGTAGTTTCCCTTCTCCAAAGATCCAAAATCATGATTATTTTCTTATAACAAATATTTAAATATTATGTATACACACATGCACAAATTTTATATTTTTTCTTCTACCAAGAATAACAACCAACTTTCCCAAAAGAACATCTTCCTAGACAGACCAACTATCACTCATTCCTTAGGTCGGCTAACTCGTCAAATTGAATAATGTTGAATGTTATTTACAGGTTACTCTATATATATTGGGGAAGGCAATGGCACCCCACCCCAATACTCTTGCCTGGAAAATCCAATGGACGGAGTAGCCTGGTAGGCTGCAGTCCATGGGGTCGCTAACAGTCAGACAGACTGAGCGACTTCACTTTCACTTTTCTCTTTCATGCATTGGAGTAGGAAATGGCAACCCATTCCAGTGTTCTTGCCTGGAGAATCCCAGGGACGGGGGAGCCTGGTGGGCTGCCGTCTATGGGGTCACACAGAGTCGGACACGACTGAAGTGACTTAGCAGCAGCAGCTATATATATGTTTCGATTTGCTCTAGATTTTTTCCATTTTTCTCTCTTTTTCACACACACACAAACACACATTCACCCACACCCTCAGTCTTTGCCAGCATTAACTGTTATCACAATATTTGATAATTTTAATTATCATATCTCTTCCATCATCTTCTAGATTTGTTCTTTTCTAATTTGATTACATCCTCTGAAATTGTTTTCACTTGGAGTATTTGTTCCTTTTTTTGCTTTCTTTTTATCAGTGTTCAGAATTTTCTCTTATATTTTGATTTTCTTAAATTTACTTATGTCTCAGTGTAGGTTTTTCATTATCAGTACTATTTGTCACTCAATGGCCCTTCTAATTTAAAGAAATCTCAGGATTTCCTTAATCCTTAGAAGAATCCCTAAATTCTTATGCATCATTTTTCCATTTGGAAATTCTTTTGTGGCTTAATGTTACTCTTTTATATGGCTAATATCATCTAATACTTCTATAACTATATTTATCATACTATTTTTAATTCTTAATCAGTTCGAATACTTTTGCTTAAGATAGTATTGTTGTCCAGTTCATGCTTTCTATTTTATTTGCCATCTAGTTATCTTGCTGAGTTCAGGCTCTCCTGGTGTGTCAGCTACTCTGTTTCAGCAGGATCTCTGAATAGAAAACACAGCCCTGAATTCCTGGAAATGTGTTTTGGGTAATGGCCAAAGGTGAGGATCCAGTCTATGTGAATTTTGGTGAATTTTAAAAACAGAAGAGGGGTTAAATCCTTGGGCAGAGAGTCTCAGGCATCCCAGAACCTCTGTGGATTCCAGGCTGTTAACAGTTCTCCCACAGGAGTTTCATCTTGTGGGTGATTCATGTCTCATTTTTAATGGTTGCACAGCAATGGAGGAGGCAGTCTCCCTAGGCTGATATTCATCAGTGAATGGATGTTGTTGGAGAAGCGGGGAGAGTGGATGCCCAAGAGCAGCTGGTCAGCCTTCACCTGTTTTTAATAATTCATCACTCAGGCAGGGTCTTTGTGCTGCCCAGTGTTATCTCAGAGACACCACTTTAGCAATCAGAGCTGCTGCAGAAGATTTCTGGTGAATGGGAAGGTGATGATTGTCCACAGACAATGTGAAAGAAAGGCAAGTACACGTTTTAGAAGGCTTTTCTTCACTCTGTCTCCTCAAGGGTCATCTTTGGAGCACTCCCATAGGAGGGTGCAACTCCCCATCCTATCACACAGCAGCGATTCTAGACATCCTTCATCCTCGGGGCCTTCTGTTAGTTAGCTTCTCAAAGATGTTTTCCTGTCAGGACAATATTACAAAATAAACTTTAAGGTTGATTTGAGGGAACAGCCAGCAGAACAAACATTTTACCATCATGATAGGAGTTGGAACCTCACAGTTAGTGGCTTAGTTAATTGTATAGGTAATTTGCATTTGTTTGTTGTTTGTTTAAATAGTTTAAAACAAGTCTCCCAATGTGGGTTTTTGTTTTTGTTTTTTTTTTTGCATAGTTTTCTGCTCGGGAGCTCTTCATTAATATATGTGCAACATTTTTATTTAAAGGTATAATGTTATACCTTTAACATTTCTGTGCCAAAAGGGGGTGTCCATTTCAGTAAGAACCACACCAGTTTAAATTCGTGTCTTTTAAAAGTGGAGGAAAATGAGAGAGCTTGGGCTGAGATGGTTTCTTGTTTCTTAGTCTCTAATTTAGAATAGTGCTCTCCTGCTAGTAGTTCAAGCTGACAATAGAACATCCTGTAGCATGAAAAAAGCTGAATTACATTCTCCCTTCCTCCTTTAATTTAGGTGCATTTTCAAAATTAGGGATCAAAATGCAAAAATAAAAAAGCAAATTGAAATGCAGAAATTTCTACTTGCAAAAAGTCTGTACAATTTTAATTATAAACATTCCTAAAAACTCTTCTAAGAGTGCATATAGTGTGTGTGTGTGTGTGTGTGTGAAGAGAAGTGGAATGGATAATTTGAATTACAAAAAAGCCTTGATAACCCCCCACACATCAATTTACCTGTGAACAAAAAGATTCACACTGAGAAAATGGGACTTGGGACTATTTGATAAATTACTACAGACTACTTGAATATTCCATTAGCAAAATAATAGCTCATTATAGAACCTCAGAAGAATGTGGTATAATTACAATAGTACTATCCTCCCTTGGGTGGGGGGAGGTGGGAGGTGCAAACGTTAAAATGATAGCTATTTAACCAATGTTGGGGGAAAAAATGCCTCAAAACAAACTAAGGTATATGGTTTCTGGAGTTCAGTGAAATTTTTGTAGTTTCTACTAGCTTTGATTAGTTGAATGTGTTCTGCCAAGTAGAAGGTTGTTCACATTCTTGGATTCATATGAAACATACACATGCACAGCCCACGTGACAGTGATGATAGAATTGCCTTAGATGCTTAAATTTTTTGGTAAACCACGCCTAGATATATCTGAGAAGTGATGGTGTTAGCAGAAGCACACTGATTGAAACCACCCACCCTGGCCAGGCACCATAGTAACTATTTGCATGAGTTGTTTTACGACAGGAGGTCCTGGTAAGGAACACAGAACTAATAAGTCACCACTAACTGGAAGGTCAAAAGGAAACACCACATGTCCAACCACCTTCCAGAGATGGATCCCTCTCTCTGGCATCCGTCTTGGTTGAACAAGGCGTGTATCACCAGGAAGGACTCAGTCAGAGAGATGAGAGATGAAGTCGCTCAGTCGTGTCCAACTCTTTGCGACCCCATGGACTGTAGCCTACCACGCTCCTCCGTCCATGGGATTCTCCAGGCAAGAATACTGGAGTGGGTTGCCATTTGGCTAAAGACAACTTGGAAACAAATCCCATCACCATAAAACCCGAGACTGTGAGCCACATGGCAGAGCGCTTCTCCTGGGTTCCCTTACCCTACTGCTCTCCACCCGCGTGCCCTTTCCCAATAAAATCTCTTGCTTTGTCTGCACATGTGTCTCCTCAGACAATTCATTTCCAAGTGTTAGACAAGCACCCAGTTTCGGGCCCTGGAAGGGGTCCCCCTACCTGCAACAGTGGCATGTTCATACTCAGTACTCGGTGAGAAAATTCTGAGAAGATGAAAAATGACCAGAGATAGTAATGTAGAAGATGAGAAGAAGGGGAACGGATGGAAGGAAAGAATGGAGGAGAGGATGAAGGAGGAAAAAGAAGGAAAAAGGAAATAAGCCAAGTGTCTAATATACATTATGATAATACTGATCACAGAGCTGAAATACAAAATACGTAAAAAAATTCTGCACATTGTAGCAAGTGCCATTCTCTTGCTACTAAACCAAAATGATATAGAAGTGAATACACAAAACTCTTTTTTTTTTTTTTTTTTAAGAATTTAGCTTCATTTTTCAGGTCTGAGGTTGTTAGCTGTGACATTCAATAAACCACCTGGGAAAAGCTAAGCTGTGCTAACCAAGTCATTTAAACTCTCAAAGTGAAAAAGCTGCTTAAGAAAATAAAAGATATAATTATTAACTTCAGCTGGGAGAGTACAAATCAGAGAGTAAAGAACACTAGACTCAACCTGCGGCATTTTTTTTTTTTTTTGCTTTTGTAAAGCTGACATCTTTGCCCAAATTTAGGAAATTTGCAAAATATTCAAGGCAAGACTTTACAGTGAGTGTTATGCTCAGTGAGCAGGAATATTCATACCTAAACCACACTGTTATATTTACGATCATTCAGTTGAACATGAAGTTTGTAATGACCCCAAACGTCTTCATTTGGAGTACATTTGAAGAGAAATGTATCTGTCCAGTCTCTATCCTGTTGTAAAGCTCACCAGAGGCAAAGTCTGCTTGCGGAAAAAGTAAGATAAAATCATCTGCATGTTCAGAACAATAGTACAGACCAGTTGTGCTTGTTAGCAGGCCTAGGATATTTTATTCAAATATCCACACTAATAGAATGAAGACAGGACCTTAACCAATTTATTCACTGCCACAATGTCAAAGCCAGAATTAGATGAACATGTAATAAATACCAGCTGAATGAATAATATAGTAAGAAATGTACAAAATGACATGTTACAGTAAGAGTGTACATGTATTTCAATATATAGCCACTTTCCCCCTATCTGTACTAATGATGGTAATCAGGGGCATGGAGAGTCCAAAGTGATGACTGTTTAAAAGAAAACAGTTTAACTTTCTAAAAGATGATCTTTATGGATACAATAGAAATATTCTTCTAGTTCTTCAATTCATATTGGCAATGTGATGGGAAAGTGACTAGAATATAATTGAATAAATTAGATTCCTTCTGATAATCTATAAGCAGAAAAACAAAAGTGACTTACTTAACATTCATCTGCAATAATGTTATCCAAAGTGTGAGAAGTAATATTTTGTAATATTTAGTAATTTCCCCAGAACATCCTTATCCTTGGCTGAAATTATTCTAGAAGAATGAGATTCCAGTTTTGGGTAACATGGAGCAAGCAATCCTCGTCTCTCTGAAAGCAAATATAAGCCTGGATAGAATATAGAGAGCAACTATCTGTGGGTGCCATAAAATAAATATTAATAGTAACAAGTGGATGAAGAACGGCCTTTCAACACTCACAGTTTTCCATTTTTGTCCCTCTAGTATCCTCTGGCCTGAAGCTAACACAGCCAGAACTGCGGAAGTGAGCACTACCGGTGCAGAGAAAGCTCCAGGGGAAACCTGGTTTAAACAGTCGCAGGTGGAACTTAACAACGCTGAGTGAGAAACCCAACCCTTAGCTGCCATTCTCCCGACTTCACCCCAGCCACTAGCCAATCTCATGGCAGCAATTGGAGCTGTAGCTATGGAAACCCATAGGCGACCAGCTAACTCTAAAGGAGGTTTCCAGCAGCTGCAATTACAAAAGGGCTGGGTTAGTAATCTCCCTTACTTTTTCTCTCTTTGTCCTCTGGCTGCTTGGCCCAGGATACAAACAGAATCTACAAGGTAGTCTTTCTCCAAATTTAGGAGGTTTTCAGCCATTGTTTCTTATGAATTTTTACCAGCCTCACACTTTTATCCCTTCTCCTTCTGGCGCTGTGATGGTACAAGTGTTAGTTCTGGTACCTTGTTCATTTATTGTTTTCCTTTTGTTTTCATTGTTCAGATTGAGTAATATTTATTCATGAATCTTCAAGTTTACTGACTCTTTCCTCTGCCACCTCCATTCTGATCATTGAGACCATCTTATGAAATTTTTATTTCAGTTATTATAATTTCAATTCTAAAATGTCCATTTAGTGTTTCATAATGCTTTGTATTTGCTGAGGTTTTCTGTCTTTCCAGTTTCAAAGGTGTTTCTGTCTTCTTTCCTATTTTTATAACTTATTTCAGGTTTCAGATAACTCCAACAACTCTATCATCACAGACTCATTTCCTAAACAAGTTGAGATTTTCCACATTTTATGTATGCCAAATTATTTCATGTTATACTTTGGACATTTTGACTATTATGTTGTACCCTCTGGGTCTAGCTGAAACCCCACTGAGAATAACAATATTTTTGCTTTAGTGGCGAGCAACTTGGTTGGGTTCAAGTCATGTTTTGATCAGATTTCTTTGGGTTGTGGTCCCAATATCAGTTTGGTTTTAAAATCCTTTGCAGTGCTACTCAGATCTGTCCTTTAGGTCTTCCAGGCAGCCAGGCTATAGGATCTGGGTAATAGACTCTTCCATTGCCCCTTCTCAAAGTCTGTGTGTGTTCTTTAAACTTCAGACTCACACACCTGCAACTTAAGTGATGCCAGGAGTTCATATACCACTGATGGGAGTTGCTTTCTTAAATTCTCTCTCTGCTATCTCCATGGTACATTCTGGTTCCTTCAGACTCAATTTTTTGCCGTCTTCAGGTCAGAAAGACCTCCTGCTCAGCTGCCTGTTTTCCTTGACTCCACCCACATCAAGGTCAAGGAGGCAGGAGAGAAGAAACTGGTGGGGAAGGGACCTGAGAAAAGAGAAGTGAGTAGGGTAAGTAGCTGGGGCTCCTCCCGTTATTTTCAGACCATAGCTCCTTTGTTTGGAGGGGAAGATCTTCCTTCAAAGTAAAGGGACCCACAGGGTCTGATTGCGGCCATTGCCACCACTGCTCTAGGATCATTTGGGGGCTGAGGCACTGAAGAATGGAACAAGGGAAGAAGAACGAGGAAAAAGAAAAACAGATTTCCATGCTCCCGCTGACCCTCTGAACATTAGGGCCCTTCCCATCTTTTTTTTTTATGGAAAGAATCTTGAATGTTTTGTGCATTCCTCTTATGCATTTGAACTTGAGGATCGAGGGATAAGAGTCAAAAATGGATGAAATTCACCTCTCAAGTTACTTAGAAAATCCGAGATTTTAGTAGCAGATTTTATACACTCTGTTATTGCAAAGGTGATGGTTGGATGGCATCACTGACTCAATCTCATGGGTTTGGGTAGACTCCAGCAGCTGGTGATGGATAGGGAGGCCTGGTGTGCTGCAGTTCATGGGGTCACAAAGAGTCGGACACGATTGAGTGACTGAACTTAACTGAGTATTGCGAAGACGTGACCACTGCACTGACATTAAGACACCATTAGAGTAACCAGGGCAGAGAGTCAGCTGGCTATGAAAACACTGTGCTTGACTGTGTAGATGTCTAGGAGGCCCTTCTAACAGTTCTGGAGCCAGAACTAGAGTGCTTCTGGATTTCTGAATATGGCAAGAACCCCTTCCAGTTCTCAAGCCATCTTGAGTTCAGGTCATGGAACTCCAGAGGGTAATAAAATTGGTGAAGTCATTGTCTGTCTGATGGTACTTTAATTCTAGTCTTCTTATTCAACCCACTTGCTGCTATTTACTTTTCAAAGTCCTCAAATAGCTAGCTGTTCCATGCACATTCTTTCCAGATTTTAAAGCTGCATTTAATAAGACAGATGGATTAAAGAAGGCTTAGTTCTTCTTAGGAATGAATGAATCTCTCTCATTTCATTCTGTCTATCCAATTATCTACCTCCCTATCTCTTTCTATTTAGCTAGCTTTGTTGTGGCAGTTTAGTCACTACGTTGTATCTGATTCTTTTGTGACCCCCATGGACTATAGTCCAACAGGCTCCACTGTCCATGGGATTTTCCAGGCAAGAATAGTGGAGTGGGTTGCCATTTTCTTTTCCAGGAAATCTTACCCATCCAGGGAATCGAACTCACGGCTTCTGCATTGGCAGGCAGATTCTTTACCGCTGAGCCACCTGGGAAGCTAGCTAGCTGTCGTTGTACTGAACTAACTTTGATGCTTGACTTTATTTTTTATTTTTATTTTTTTCATGACCAACTTCCATTTTATTTTATTTTTTTCTTTAAAAATTTTTAGTTTTACTTTATTTTACTTTACAGTACTGTATTGGTTTTGGCATACATTGACAAATCAACTTTTTTAGCGGGGGCAGACCTATTAACTTGGTTAAAGCTTCTTTACTCAAAAGTCACTTTCATGACTCACTGGTATAAGATATTCAAGGTGTAATGAGGTGCTTTAGGGAAACTGAGTTGATTAAATTTGGTGCACACAGGCCAGCTATATATTTTTTTAAACTACCATAAAATTTAGACCCATGATGAGCTTTGTTATTCTGAGTGAATTCATGTTTTAAGGGACATGGCAAACTGAACTGTTTATCTGCCACAAGCTTGTATCCCTTCGATAGTATCTTTGCTAAGTGGCAATCATTCTTGGATGAATCATGAAATACTACTTTCTAAGGCAGTTTCGTTTGATGACTATGAAATTCGTTTCTAAATTAAGGCCAAATCAATTTTTTTTTCTCCATTTTCCACCCATGTTTCATTTTTTTCTATCTTTTGCAATCTTACAGAAGAGAGTTTAGGAAAAAACTAACCTATTTTTGGGCTTCCCTGGTGGCTCAGAGGTTAAAGCGTCTGCCTGGATCACAGGAGACCCAGATTCGATCCCTGGGTTGGGAAGATCCCCTGGAGAAGGAAATGGCAACCCACTCCAGTACTCTTGCCTGGAGAAACCCATAGAGGGAGGAGCCTGGTAGGCTACAGTCCATGGGGTTGCAAAGAGTTGGACGCGACTGAGCGACTTCACTTTTCACTTTCTATTTATTTATTTTTCCAAACAGGAAAACCCTTTAAATATTTGAAGATAGCTTAGCTTTCCCCACCTAAATATTCCTGGTTTCTCTGAAAGCTTTTCATTTAACAGTCTATGGCTTGTTTCTCTGGGTGGTCTGCAGACCATCTGTTGCAGAGTCTTCTGAGGTTCCTATTAAAAAATACCAGTCTTTAGGTTTCACCTCAGATGTGCTGAATCAGAATGGCAGGTTGGAGAGCTGTTGCTCCCTTTTGGGGGAGTTGGGTCCCAGCTGGACCTAGAGTCAGACTGCTCGGCACTCCTTTTAACTGAGTTTTTTTTTTTTTTTTTCTTTCTGCCCATCAAGTGAATACCAGTGGGGAACTCATTCCTGAGAATCTCAAAAGTACTTCAAAAATGTTTCCAAAAATTGGCAACGGCATATGTCTTGGGATTCCTGTATTCTCTGATGGATGATACAATTTATAGCAAGTCTTGTAGTGAGAGTCAGGCTAAGAGTCTGAGATATGAAGCTACATCTTTTAAGTGGCTATTTCGAGATAAAAAAGACTAATTAGGGAGAAGAGAGCTGGAGGTGTGGAGTTTGGTAAAGTGACTATTATTGTTTTATTATAATCCATTTGGGCTCACAAAGTGAGTTGGCACAGTCTATTTCTCTATAGGAGGAAGGCAGGAGAAGTTTCGTTCTAATTCTTTCTTGGTGCCTTAATAGAAATCCTTTTTGTATGACCTTTGATGTTCAGCCACAAAGAAATGGCAGCTGTCTGGGAGGGGTTTTCAGCCCCATCTCTCATGATTGTAGATTCAGCTCAGAGTTGGAAACCAAACACCAATGACTGGCTTCCATGTCTAGAGATTATGACTTAGCTGGGCTGGAATAAAGCCCAAACATCCATTTTGTTTAAGCGTTCCAGGTGATTCTAATACACATCGAGGGTTGAGAAGTATGATCCTAAATAATTAAAATAGAACTACCTTCCTGCTGGCATGTATTGTCAAAAGTGATGTGAACACTTCCAGTTAATTGATAAAAGAATCATGAAAAACCTGGTAACTATTTGGGGCTAAAATGGTTCTCTCCTAATCCACTGCTTTTGAAAAAAAAAAAAAAAATCCAGTTTGAAACTCTAGAGAAGAGAAATATATGCTTGAATTATTTGGGGAGGAAAAAATCTCTTTGCAGCAGGGAATAAATAAAAGGAAATAAGTCCAGAAAGAAAAATCTTTCACTTTGTTTCTGAGTCATGGGATACAGTGGAAATCAGTCACTCATTTTTTTAAAATAAATAATTTTGTTTTGCTAGCTTAACATTTAGACCACCCCCTACCCCATCATTATTCAGGTCATGAGAACTAACAAAAAATTCAAAATACGAAATGTTTTTGGAGATAAGTTAAAATGCATCCTAAAGCGTTTCAAAGACACGTAGTTATTCATTCTGCCTGTAGCTGCACATGTGTAATTGGGGTTGTGGGCTCTTTAGCTTGAAATAAAATGAACATGCTTTTCTCATTTTTCACTCCTTGCATATTCATACATAGTGGTTTTTCCCTCTTTTGAAAACAATACCTCCAGTAAAACCACATTACAACCAATCTTGACCTTGTTTTTTTTTCCGCCTCCTCTCCCACCCCCCTGCAAGATTCAACTTTTACAGCTGTTGTAAGCAGTGGGCCAAATCGAAGCTGAGAGCAGCTTTGTAATTTCTGAAATTTCCAGTTCCTTCCAGAAAGTATCAAGAAGTCTTGGGAAGAGTGAGCCACTGCCAGCCAGTGGCAGGTCTTGCAAGCCCCACCTCCCCTCTCATCTCTCGGGAACTCAGCTGATTGAAGAAAACCACCTGTTCCTAGGCCACTGACTTTCACTGTAATCAAGACATAATCTCAGACGGGAGAAGTATCTCTTTGTTGGTTTTGGTGAGCGCCCTCGGAATTTGTGGTGTAACCAAACATGAGCAAACTTCAGCTGAAATCAATGCCAAGAGCAGAGCAAAGGCATATTAGTAGTTGGTTTTCATTTTTCTTTTATTACCATATGTATGTCTATTGATATTTGAGCTACTGCTTCATATTATGTAGCTATATAAAGAAGGTATTTTTTTCCTTTCATTTTGGAATTTCAGCTTATTTGCCAAGAAGACCTTTTAAAGGATGATGTTTCAGTGGTAACAGAGACTTTCAAAAAGGACTTGAGTGAGAAATCAGCTGTCTGAACATACCAGAGCATGATCTAGGCTTGCGCGGTTAGATGTTGAAGCTTCAGAATTTGAATCTGGAGCAGACAATTCAGAGAGAAAGAGATTGAAGAGCCATTCATAGCTCTCACGTGTTCAGTAAGGGTGCAGTGTCTGGCTTCATTAGTGTTCTCTGGTAACCAAGGCAACACCTCAAATGGACATTTCTGCTAAAAAGCAAATGTTTTGCTTCTTGCCTTCACCAGATTCCCTTACTTTTGGTTTATTTCCTAAGCCTGATTTTTCATTGTCCACAGGTTCTGTGAATCCATTCTTTACCCAGTAATGGGTTTTCCATTTAAATTACTCAGGATCAGTTTCTGTTGCTTGCAGCCAAGGATGTTACCTGACACACATGTGATTAGAATGATGTCATCATCAGAATGGGAGGTGATTTTGTTCATTCGAAGCCTAACAATATTCCTTGGGGACATTTCTGCAGTTTTACAATATATATGAGATTATAATCTGGAGCATAAATATAAGATTAGAGATAAATATGGGAAAGCTCAATTATAGGGTACTGTAAAATGTTGATAGGGATTTTTGAGTTTTGAGAGTGAATTTTTTTACAAGGATGACTTAAAATTAAGTAAATGCTCACTTTTCAAAGATGAGTGCAGTCTTGCTTTGAGGCAAGGACCTGTCTTCATTTCTCACATATAATGGATGTTCAGGGTGCTTAGCAATTAAGCTCAATTGAGAAATATGGCCCTTTCCTTGTGTTTTAATATTGGAAGTCTCATCTCCTGATGATCTGAATCTGGGTCAGATAATCTCAACTACTGTGGGGTTGAGGAAAACCATCAATAGTCTTTCTATCTTTTGCATTGTTCCAGCCCTTTTATCAATCACTTGGGTCGCCTAGTTATAAAGGATTCCTCTCTAGGGCACCTAGACTTTGAGGAACCCCGAAGGAAAGAAAATAAAAGCATCTAAGCAGGTTTTTTGTGTTGGATGAGGGCTGTGGCAGGTGAATGGAGGGAGTCTAAGCCCTTGTCTGGTTAGACAGGGCGAGTTAAATAAGAAGAGCTAGGGAAGCCCCTGGGAGTAAAGCCGGTCTCTCTATAGTTTCCCTTTGTAAAGGATAAAGTTAGGGTTGAGTGAACCCAGAAGCTTTTTCCTGTCAGGCGGGAATTAGAACAAAGATTTCCTTTAAAGACGGTGTGCTTAGTAGTGTCTAGTGACAGGCGAATCTCAAAAGACGCGACGTGATAAACCCCAATGTGTAGATTCTCCGCGGAAGCACAGAGTAGCTTCTCTGAATTTTTCTCTGCTTGTGCTTTGTTCCCTTGACACCGCATTTCCTGTTTCTGGCTCTCTTCGCTCATTCTAATCCCATCTGGCACTTTACTGAGAAGTATTATCATTAAAAAAAAAATAAAAAGTCCAAGTTGTCCCCTTTCTGAAAAGAACTATAACTTCAAATTGTTGACCAAGCGTCTTTTCACAGTGGACTGGTGTAGAACTGAAATGATGAGGAATTGGTTCCCATTTTCTATTACGTTTTTGGCCTGATCTTAACCTCCTGAAGTTATTTTTTCAAGAGACATATTTATTTACAGTACAGGAAGTCCTGAATGAATAAATAATAATGGTTAGTAAACCACTTAAAACACCTATTGCTCTGGATATGATAAATATGATAATAATCCTACCATACGTGGTAAGCAACAGCTCTGCTTTCCCATATTATTCCCTTAATCCAGCCATTCCTCGGCCCTGGAGAACACAGCTCCACGTGGTTATACAATTGCTATTTATTTCTCTGTATGTCTTGAGTCATTATGTTGACTTCTTCTTATGACTCAAGTTTGAGCTAAAATTTTACTTCATGAGAATAATTTTGTATTACCTTATTTTCTAATATGGTTTAACATAATATATGATATATTATAATATCATGTTATATTGAGTGTTATATACCCAGGATAGGCTGGATAAATAAGTATGAAAAATTGTTGAAAAAAAATTTGACTCGCGTGGCCTAGTTACCTGAAACAAGTGGGACTATTTAGGCCTCATGTCCTGCACTTTGATTCTGTATTTCTGTCATCACTAATTTTTCTCATTAGCAGATGTCTCTCAAATAGCTAGAAAAGTGGAGATCGAGAAATGTTCCCCAAAGCATCCTCCCCGTGGGGTTGTGTAGATGCACCTGGAACAAATTTAAGGGGAACTATTCTCACTGTGGTCATTAGATTGGCTGCTCTGATATACCCCAACTTTGTACATTTTCTCCTTTTCTTTAAGACACTACTTACTTCACGACTGAAGCTTCCCTCATAGCTCAGTAGGTAAAGAATCTACCTGCAATGTGGGAGAACTGGGTTTGATCCCTGAATTGGGACGATCCCCTAGAGAAGAGAAAAGCTACCCATTCCAGTATTTTGGCCTGGAGAATTCCACGGACTGTATAGTCCTTGGGGTTGCAAAGAGTCGGACACAACTAAGCTACCTTCATTTCACTTCACTTACTACATAATATAAATAACAGAGATCTCCATTGAGTCACTGAACAAAATATAAGCATGCCGACTTTGCTAATGATTCCATGTTTTGTGGAGTTGGCTTCTATCTATTTACAGGCTCATAGCACTGTGATTCCCCTCTGTTCATTTATGCTGCATTTATTAACTGGGTTTCTACTGTAAGCCAGATAGTTAGCTAAGTAATAGTTATGATACCTGCTGTACTCTAGATGGGCTTGCGAAACCTGAATTTACTATGCTGTATTCTTGGCAACCCACTCTAGTACTCTTGCCTGGAAAATCCCATGGGTGGAGGAACCTGGTAAGCTGCAGTCCACAGGGTCACAAAGAGTCAGACACGACTGAGTGACTTCACTTTCCCTTTTCACTTTCATGCATTGGAGAAGGAAATGGCAACCCACTCCAATGTTCTTGCCTGGAGAATCCCAGAGAAAGGGGAGCCTGGTGGGCTGCCATCTATGGGGTTGCACAGAGTAGGACACAACTGAAGTGACTTAGCAGCAGCAGCAGCGTTCTCTTTATGGATCTTTGCATATAGTCTGTTTTGGCCTTTCTGAAAAAAAAAAAAAAAAGTAAAATGGGCATATAGCAACATTCATTCTTTTTAAGGTAAAGTTTTATGATTTGGGGAAATACATACAGCTGAGTAACCACTGAGGAAGTCTCAGTGATCAATGCAAAGAAATAGAGGAAAACAATAGAATGGTAAAGACTAGAGATCTCTTCAAGAAAATTAAAGATAACAAGGGAATATTTCATGCAAAGATGAGCACAATAAAAGTGGTATGGACCTAACAGAAGCAGAATATATTAAGAAGAGGTGGGAAAAATAAACAGAAGAACTATACAAAAAGCTCTTCAGACCCAGATAATCACAATGGTGTGATCACTCACCTAGAGCAGGACATTCTGGAATGTAAAGTTAAATGGGCCTTAGGAATCATCACTACCAACAAAGCTAGTGGAGGTGATGGAATTCCAGTTGAGCTATTTCAAATCCTGAAAGATGATGCTGTGAAAGTGCTGCACTCAGTATGCCAGCAAATATGAAAAACTCAGCAATGGCCACAGAACTGGAAAAGGTCACTTTTCGTTTCAATCCCAAAGAAAGGCGATGCCAAAGAATGCTCAAACTACTGCACAATTGCACTCATCTCACATGTTAGCAAAAAGTACTGATGAAAATTCTCCAAGCCAGGCTTCAACAGTACATGAACTGTGAACATCCAGATGTTCAAACTGAATTTAGAAAAGGCAGAGGAACCAGAGATCAAATTGCCAACATCCGCTGGATCACCAAAAGAGCAACAGAGTTCCAGAAAAACATCTACTTCTGCTTTATTGACTGTGCCAAAGCCTTTGACTGTGTGGATAACAATAAACTGTGGAAAATTCTGAAAGAGATGGGAACACCAGACCACCTGACCTGCCTCTTGAGAAATCTGTATGCAGGTCAGGAAGCAACAGTTAGAACTGCACATGGAACAACAGACTGGTTCCAAATAGGAAAAGGAGTACGTCAAGGCTGTATATTGTCACCCTGCTTATTTAACTTCTATGCAGAGTACATCATGAGAAACGCTGGACTGGAAGAAACACAAGCTGGAATCAAGA
>SJYX01008936.1:83488-97916 GCA_006410675.1 Oreotragus oreotragus
AAGATCATGGCATCTGGTCCCATCACTTCATTGCAAATAGATGGGGAAACAGTGGCAACAGTGACAGGCTTTATTTTGGGGAGCTCCAAAATCACTGCAGATGGTGACTACAGCCATGAAATTAAAAGACGCTTGCTCTTTGAAAGAAAAATTATGACCAACAGAGACAGCATATTAAAAAGCAGAGACATTACTTTGCCAACGATGGTCCACCTAGGCAAAGCTATGGTTTTTCCAGTAGTCATGTATAGATATGAGAGTTGGACTATAAAGGAAGTTGAGTGCCGAAAAATTGATGCTTTTGAATTGTTGTGTTGGAGAAGACTCTTGTGAGTCCCTTGGACTGCAAAGAGATCTAACCAGTCCATCCTAAAGGAAATCAGTCCTGAGTATTCATTGGGAGTACTGATGCTGAAGTATGAAACTGCAATACTTTGGCCACCTGATGTGAAGAACTGACTCATTTGAAAAGACCCTGATGCTGGGAAAGATTGAAGCCAGGAGGAGAAGGGGATGACAGAGGATGAGATGGTTGGATGGCCTCACCAACTTAATGGACATGAGTTTGAGTAAACTCCGGGAGTTGGTGATGGACAGGGAGGCCTGGCGTGCTGCAGTCCATGGGGTTGCAAAGAGTCGGACGCGAATGAGCGACTGAACTGAACTGAGTGATCTGTTGAGGGATTTTTGGGTTGTTTCCAGTTTTTATTTTATTTTTTTTGAATTTATGAATAAATGTGCTATAAACATTCATGAAGGAGTTTTTGTATAAAGATAACACATATATATATTTTTTATTTCCATGAGGCAAATATCTAGTCGTAGAATTGCATCATTTGTTAAGTGGATGTTTATCAGAAATTGACAAACTGTTTTCAAAAGTAGCTAATGCATTTTGCATTCTTACCAGTGATGTGGGAGAAATCTAGCTGCTTCAGGTCCTCTCCAATTTTTGGTCTTTTAGTAGTTCAGTTTTCATCTTTCATTTTATCCGTTCCAGTGCTTAGGTTTCTGCTTGGGGTTTTAATTTCCATTTCCTTAATGACTAACGTTGTTTGTACACCGTTTCATTTATTTGCCTATACCCTTATCTGATTTTCTTTTTAGAGTCTGTTATTGTATGCAGTTGTTCAACAACAGAGCAACTATTATCCTGTCTAGAACACTTTCTCAGGTTGCTCCCACAGCCAGGGATAAGCTCTTTTTCCCCCATGTGTGAGTGCCAGCAGGAATTTGCTTCTCTGATGTGTTTCAGACTTTCTTATCCCCTACCTATTTCACTAAAGATGATAAAACCTCAACTGAATAGGACTTTGCTCTACTCATGTTTGTATATTCAGTGCCTATTTCAGAGCCTGGATGCTTAGCTTTGGCCAGTTTGTGATTGACTATATGAGTTCATGAATTTCCTCACATATCCAATAATAGGGTTAAACAGTAAATTATGGTAATCCTGCCTGTCCAGAGGGTGTATGACTTTATCCTTTGGTCCGCCTCCAGGAACAAGGTCTAGTAAACTTGTTGAGAGTGCAGTGTGGGGGCAGATGCATGTCTACATGGCCACCAATAATGGAATAATAAACTATTATTAATAATCACACATACTGAATGCATTACAGGCGACTGGCATTGTAGTAAGTTAGAAGTTTAACACGTTATTTAATTTGTTCTTCAGAACAATCTTCCCTATAGCTCAGATGGTTAAGAATCTACCTGCAATGCAGGAAGCCCAGGTTTGATCCCTGGGTTGGGAATATCTTCTGGAGAAGGGAATAGGAATCCACTCCAGGATTCTTGCCTGGAGAATGATGGATAGAGGAGCCTGTCGGGCTACAGGTCGCAAAGAGTCGGACACCACTGACTGGCTAACGCTGCTGCTACTAAAACAACCTTATGGAGTAGGTATTAACAAAAATCCTCGTTTTACAAATCAAGAAATGGAGGATGAAGAGGTAGGAGGAAACTGTCAAACATTGCCCAGCTATTAAGTTGCAGTGCTGGGATAGGTACTCAGGTCCCACATTCTCTTCATCCTTTGCAGCGTCCTGCCCAAGCTGAGTTCTTATGGTATGCCATGCACTGTCCTACACACATGGCACCCTCTGTCTCCCGGTCTGTCCACTCTAACCACCATAGCTTAAAGACCTGGGAATGCAGGGTCCTTGCCTTTGAGTAAAACTAAATAAAATGTTAGCATTTAGGAATACAGAAATAATAGGTAGAATTTAATGAGCTCTTTTGGAGGAGGAAATAGCAATCCACTCGAGTATTCTTGTCAGGATAATCCCATGGACAGAGGAACCTGGCTGGCTTCAGTCCATGGGATAGCAAAAGAGTCGGACACGACTGATCAGCTGAGCACACACATATGCAATGAGCTCTTTGAATGTCTAAGGTACTTCATCATTGTGAAAAATATTGTGCCTTCCTATCAGAAAGCAAAATGCCATGTCCTGGGTGGATGAATGAGGAGGCTGATGTTTTTGTTGATCAGAGTTCACAGCTGTTAGGTACCAGTCATTCATGTAAGCTATTTGGGAGAGGAAGGGTGTTCTATTTTTTCCATCAGTCCTGTCCCTCAACCCAGGATCCTGTTGCTTCCTGTAATTGCTTCTGCTTTATTTGGTAGCACCTGACAGTTTATTAAGGCAGAGAGAAACTGTGGTGATTTATCATTAAACTTCAACTGTAATTACCTTTCCATGCGCGTAAGCTCTTGTCAGCCTTACAATTCAGCTCAGTATTGCATATGTTAATGTTATTAGGATATTAACAGCCATTAGATTCTAGCAGAGCAATCTGTGTTTTCATTAAGCTATAGGTAACAGGCAGGTATATGCTATGGAGGATATTGACAAGTAGGCAAAACCCTGGAGCCATATGCAAGCTCCACGTGTAGGTAAACACTGCACAGCCACCCCCTAGTTACAGAGACACACCATCCATCACCTGAGTTGTTTCTTGGAAGTGTCTAGCCACGATGGNAAGTAGGCAAAACCCTGGAGCCAGATGCAAGCTCCACGTGTAGGTAAACACTGCACAGCCACCCCCTAGTTACAGAGACACACCATCCATCACCTGAGTTGTTTCTTGGAAGTGTCTAGCCACGATGGGCCTTGGGCGTGTTGAGTGGAGGGAAAATGTTTAACGCATTAAAGAAACTTAGACACCTTATCATGATACCCTTTCCAGGATAGATTCCTAATGTTAAAATGATGTCATTCTATCACTTTGTGAGTCACAGGGACCGCAGGCTGGTTCCTCTCCTCTGCATGTCCTCTCTCTCAGACTCAGGGACCATCCTTTTCTATTCCACTGGACAAATGTATCAGCAATAACCATTCCTCCAATATTTTCATTCAGTCAACACGCATGCTCTTTTGAGGTGTAGTGTGTGGTTGTTCAGTTGCTCAGTAGTGTCCAACACTGCAACCCTATGGACTGCAACACCCTAGACTCCCCTGATCTTCACCATCTCCCAGAGCTTGCTCAAATGCTCATGTCCATTGAGTTGGGGATGCCATCCAATCATCTCATCCTCTATTGTCCCCTTCTCCGCCTGCCTTCAGTCTTTCCCAGCATCGGGGTCTTTTCCAATGAGTCAGTTCTTCATTGAGATGTCTTCTGGGCAGATCTAAAATCCTATCTTCATCAATGAACAATTTGGTGATGAAAATTCTGGGGATTATTTCTTTAAATTCACAAGATGATGAACGAAATGTATGAGACATCTGGTGGTAGGACAACAATCAGCTTCAAAATCTGCAAAGCAAATGGAGTATTTGTGGTTTGCTGGAGCTTTTTACATGGAATCCTGTGTTCTTCTAGAACTTTCCTTCATTCATGGATAAATGTCTAATTATTGTACTTTGTTGGGGAAACGGTGGCTTGGATCTCCTGCTGTGCCCCCTTGGGGCTATTACTCTGCTGATTTTTTTTTTTGTATTAGCTGTATATGGGCCAAGGCAGCAATGTGTCTATAAAAATGGCAAAAGTACATAAGGCTAGTCAAAATGAAATGCAATAATATTTCTGGAAAGAAAGTAAAATAAACTCATGAGAAATTATGTTTAAGTTGTATGAAATGCCACAGTCTGATGGGATGGCTTTGAAAGCAACAAAGTGTTAGTTTCCATTTTGGCAAGTTGTATGTATTAATATTTGCTTTACTTCAGGGCATCTTTCCGAATGTGTTGACAACAATATTGGATTTTGTATAGTCTAAAAGTTTTCCTCCACATTAAAAGTATTCATTAGCTATTTGAAATACATGTAAGTTGTATTTGGGGGCTTCCCAGGTGGCGCTAGTGGTAAAGAACCACCTGCCAATACAGGAGATGTAAAAGATGCAGGTTCAATTCCTGGGTTGGGAAGATCCCCCAGAGGAGGGCATGGCAACCCGCTCAGGTATTCTTGCCTAGAGAATCCCATGGACAGAGCAGCCTGGCAGGCTATGGTCCATAGGGTCTTAAAGAATCAGACATGACTTAAGCGACTTAGCACAGCACACAGCACAAGTTGTATTTGAAATCTGTTATGACACAAAGGGCAAAGGTGTAATTTATGTCATGTTGTAACATGATGGTACGTGCAGTGGTGGGGAAACTACCAAGTTTACTAACTCTCCTCATGTCCCTCAGTCCCTTCCGGCTTCCCAAAGTAGAGTTGCTACTTTGGGTTCAACCTCTCCCAGTCTGTCTTTGGACTCATTTTATAGTAACACACCTTCGTGATGCAAATTGCTGTTGTTGTTGTTGTTTTTAAGCAAATGATTATTGAAACTTTTCTCATTTCCCAAAACATGGAGAAGAGCAGAATTAGAATTTCAGGTAAGTACTCTCTTTCATATCAAACTGTTCCTTATTCTCATCACACCTCTTCTGTTTACTCCCACAACACATAAATTGTGCTCATTTTATAGAGGAGGAGAGTTGGTGGAGGATAACTGTTAAAAAGCAGTGCATATAAATATAGACCTATCATTGTTGCTTCTTTCAGCTGCCATGCTTGCCCCAACCCTCTTTTTATCTCAATCTCTTGTCCACATTATAAAAGCAACAGAGTTTGGCCTGACACTGTGGGGGATGAAGAGCCATGTTGATCTCACACAGTTACTCTCACGCTTTGGATCGCTCATTAATCTGGTCTTAGTAGTTTGCTAGGGACGAGAACTTAAAGCCAGAGAATGGCCTCTACTGTCTAAGTCAAGCATTCCAATTAGATTTATTATGGGATTTAATTGGAAGTTATGGACAGTTGGATAATTACGATAACATGGTAACTGAATTTCTCATTTGTCACTGTCTCTTGTGTGTATAGCTCTTTCTGAAATCCTGTAAGATTGGACCAATGAGACCATTGCAGATTTGGGGCCTTCCTTAATCTCATGGCTATAAATCAGTATGGGCTTCCCTGGTGGCTCAGTTGATAAAGAATCCACCTGCAATGGGGGAGACCTGGGTTTGATTCTTGGGTTGGGACATTCCCCTGGAGAAGGAAAAATCAGTATAACAAAGAACCTCATCATGATGCTTAATATTTTGATTATTGTGTATTTTTCAGTGGTTTAAGTTTAGTTACTCACTTTCAGACCTCTATAAAGATGATAGGAATATATGGACCCTTCCTAGATATGATGAACTATAAGAAGAGTTGCATTAATGGATGTTATTTGCATTTCATTTTTCAAGTATGTGTGTATACATTTCCCCAACTACATTGTAAGTTACTTTGAAGAGAAAAATAACATGTTATTCATATTTTCTGGACTCTGTCACAAGGCAGAGCACATGGTTAGTACTCAGCATTAGGTGAATATAGTTGATGACTATGTGTTTATGTTAATATTCAAAAAGGCTAATTTTCTGCTTATAGCTTTGTTATATTTCTCTCTACCTTTGACACTTTAGGAAGACAATATTAGCGGCTGTTTACAAGTCTTACTTTTGACCTTTCCATATGAATTAAAAATGAGTGTAGATCATTGGTGCATTTGATAAAAGAAACTGCATTGTCATTAATAGAAAGAAAGTTTGGAAGTAGTAAAACACTGATCTTCTTGCTGATTTTCAGTACAGACTATCAGTCAAGCAGTCCTATTTGTCCATAATGCCAGTTTAGATGCAGTGTTGAATGTATACATGTAAAATTAAATTTACTGAGTCAAAGAATTGGTAGCGATTTAATTTTGTTTACAGTTATAGAAAGGCTCAATTTACTTAGTGTATATAGCAAATTCTGCCAGGGTGTTTTATGTAAAGAATGTGAGGAAAGGAGTATTGTCTTTCTCATTTCTATACATTTTCCATTCTCAGGGTTCCTACAGTTTTCCGTTGCTATTAGACAGTGGAAGGCAAGTGGTTTTCTTTATTCTGGCGTACTTCGATATCACCAGTAAAAGTTTATTGGGAGAAGACAGTTACTTCCAACATTAAAATTTTATAAGGATCCCATCCTTGTGAAATTTTGTATTAGGAAAGCTGGTAATAAGAAAAACTTCTCATTACCAATGGGGAAAGTGAAGGGAGGGATAAACAGGAAGATTGGGATTGTATACCCATTACTATATAAAAAACAGATCACGAATAAGAACCTACTGTGTAGTGTGGGGAATGCCATTCAGTGCTCTGTAACAATCTGTATGGGAAAATAATCTAAAAAAGAATGGATGTATGCTCCAATAAAAGTTAACTTAAAAAAGGGAAGACAATTTTAGTCTAGGCCACATGGGATCCCATCAAATAAGACTGAAACAACCAAAGACACAGCAATTGAATAATATTTGACTTGGTAAACTGTGGGCTTCCCTGGTGAATAATCTGCCTGCAATGCAGCAGACCCAGGTTCAATCCCTGGGTGGGGAAGATTCCCTGGAGAAGGGGATGGCAACCCACTCCAGTATTCTTCCATGGAGAATTCCATGAACAGAGGAGCCTGGCAGGCTATAGTCCATGGGGTTACAAAGAGATAGGATCAAACTATACGTACAGATTCCTTTCTAATCTAATTTATTTCTATACTAAAATGCTATGGGTAAAGTGGAGAAGGAAATGGCAACCTACTCCAGTCCTCTTGCCTTGAAAATCGCTTGGACGGAGGAGCTTGGTGCAGCCTACTATCCACGGGATCGCAAAGAGTCAGGCATGACTGAGCAACTTCACTTTCAAAGTGCTGAAAGTTATGTTCTTCCAATACTGAAAATTATGTCTTTTTGAGACACCCCTTCAAATTTTAAAGCGTGACTATCCCATCCCATAACAAAAAAGACCTTAAGTCTTACATCACTGCAAAGAAGACCATTCACTCAGCATTCCCACTGGACTGTTGTCTATGAAAAATCAATTTCTAATGTTTGAGCTACTATGCTTTCATGGTTTATCTGTTTTAGCAGCTCGTATGCTGCTAGTATGGTCTTAACTACTGCAGTCACTAAACTTCAGTTTTTTCACATAGTTAAAAGGAGTGTAAAAGTATTTAAACTTCCAATCTACAATGGTTATCAAAATTCTATTTAAGTTAATACACGTAGAGCATGAAGTATGGAGGAAATTCTCAAAAAGTGTTGACTGTTCTTATGAGATTTTGCTATTTTTATATGATCTCTGGGCATTTTACTGACACCAGCATTTTTTTTTTTAGAAGACCTGCAGTAGCGTACATGAAAGGATTATACATAAATACATGTGTAAAATAATTAACACCAGAATATAGTAAGTAATGTCATTTCTTTCCCTATGGATTGGGAAAAGGTTTCCACCATTTCAGTTTGTTGAAATGCAGTGTGCTCTGGAAAAAATTACCTTGAAAGTAGGTTGAGCTTCATTCATAAAAATAGGAGATTAGAGCATAGTACCTCTATCTTTTCCACTTCACTTCATTCCGCCTGCAGTGCAGGGGATCTCCTGGAGAAGGGAATGACTACCCATTCCAGTATTATTGCCTGGAGAATCCCAAGGACAGAGGAGCCTGGCGGGCTACAGTCCATGGGGCCGCAAAAGAGTCCAACACGACTGAGCAACTAACACTTTCACTTTTACTTTCTCTTATTTTAGATTCATCTTGGGGCACCTTTTAGCTTTAAGGATTATAATGGTTGGTTTTGCATTCACGCTCAATTGCTCAGCTGCCCAACTCCTTTCAGCGCATGGACTGTAGCCCACCAGGCTTCTATGTCCATGGAATTTTCCAGGCAGGAATATTGGAGTGGGTTGCTATTTCCTACTCCAAGGGATCTTCCTGACCCAAGATCAGATGCAAGTATCCTGTGGGTCCTGCCTTGGCAAGCAGATTCTTTTCCAACTGAGCCACCTGGGAAGCCTATGGTTGATTTTACTTGTTCTTAATCACAGGAGAGGTGACATGGGGGAACTCATTGGAAAAGCTCCCAGGGAACAGCAGTGGGAGGTCAGTCAAGAGTTTCAGCTGCAGGTACTTCCAAACGTGAGGACAAAGCATAGTATGAAGGGGAGAGAAGTGGGCCAGTGACAAACTTGGTCAGCCAATGCAACCAGTCATGTAAGGGATACACAGAAAAATGAGAATATGCTTCTCAAAACCTACTCTAAATTGCACATATTCCTATTGTTGAGAAGCTTCTATTGACTGAGCAATTCTATCACGTAAGAATCTTCTCTGAGCTGCTCTCCGCCAATTAATGTCAGAGTGATGAACTTGAAGGCCTCAGGCAAGATTGAGGGCCATTGATCTTAGTGGTCATTAACTGACAAACACATCTGACCTGGAGGTATTAATACAGCAAAACTTTCAAGAAAACCAAGGAAATCTCTGATAATGAAGTTCCCTTATATTTGGTGGTTCGATTTGTTTTCATATTTTTCCCTCATAGAGTTTTATTCTTATTTATTTGTATTCTAGCTGATGACCAGTGGGAAATAGTATATGATTTTCTACACTCAGAGAGATAGAGATACAGATCTCTATTCACACGTCTCTATTTTTATCTCTCTATCATCTAATCAGAGAGAGAGAGCTTCTTAAATACCTCATGAAATTTTAGGTTTTCATACAGATTCTTTATGGTATTTATTTGGTCAAAATATCTTTTAGATTTAACTTAGAAAAGCAACATCAAAATGTGTAATGTAGTAGAGCTCCTAAAAAGTACCTAAAATCCTGAAGACTTTTCTTAACTATGCTGTTTACTACTTCTACTACTCTGAATAAGTTATTTATTATTTTCAGTCTTCATTTTTTTTTTTTTTACTGGCAAAATGAAAAGAGTAATTTTTATTGTGTTTGAATACAGTTGGTAAAGGGCTGGTGGCTCAGTGGTAAAGAACCCGCCTGCCAGAGACATGGGTTCAATCCCTGGGTCAGGAAGATCCCCTGGAGAAGGAAGTGGCAACTCACTCTAGTATTCTTGCCTGGAGAATCACATGGACAGATGAGCCTGGCAGGATATACTCCATAGGGTCAAAAAAGAGGTGGACATGACTTCGCAACTAAACAGCAACAACTGTTATAATTGAAAGAAAGTATAAAATTCATAAATCATGGGGATGCAATGTACAGCATAGGGAATATAGTCAACAATATTGGAGTAACTTTGTATGGTGACAGATGGTAGCTAGACTTAATCGTGGTGATCATTTCGTAATGTAGAAAAATGTTGAATCACTGTGTGGTACACCTGAAGCTAATATAATATTAGAAGTCAATTATACTTCAGGAAAATATGCAACATTAAAGTATTTGTATTGTTATAAAATGCATACTGTTTACATAGTCAATTGAATATCATAAGTTCAGTAAAAAACAAATCTCGGTTTTATCCAGCAGTAGGTTTTTTCTGATTTCTTTTTTTTTTTTAGCTAGTAAAATACATGGTCTTTGGTATACTTTGTTCATTTGATTGGATACTCCTACAGATAAAATTTTCAAAATTTAAGTCATCACCATGACTGCCTTAACACAAATCTTTTTTCTTGATAAAAGATATATATGTTATACAACACGAATATTGCTCATATATTAGTCATGATTTTATCAAGAATCTAATGTAATTTAAAAATCTAGTGCTTTGGAACATTTTTCTTCAGAAAACTGGGACAACCTCTGGGAAACCTGTTTTGGTGATAAACTATTGAGTTTTTCTTCTGGAAGGAGAGTGATGGAGATGTAAGTAATTTGAGGAACCTTCTTTTCTCCTTGAAATTTCTACTTTTTCTGTTATGTGTGTTCTAAGCCTTTGACTGTGTGGATCACAATAAACTGTGGAAAATTCTGAGAAAGATGAGAATACCAGACCACCTGACCTGCTTCTTGAGAAACCTGTATACATGTCAGGAAGCAACAGTTAGAACTGGACATGGAACAACAGACTGGTTCCAAATAGTAAGAGAAGTATGTCAAGGCTGTATATTGTCACCCTGCTTATTTAACTTATATGCAGAGTACATCATGAGAAACGCTGGGCTGGAGGAAGCACAAGCTGGAATCAAGATTGCCGGGAGAAATATCAATAACCTCAGATATGCAGATGATACCACCCTTATGGCAGAAAGTGAAGAAGAACTGAAGAGCCTCTTGATGAAAGTGAAAGAGGAGAGTGAAAAAGTTGGCTTAAAGCTCAACATTCAGAAAATTTCATGGCATCTGGTCCCATCACTTCATGTCAAATAGATGGGAAACAGTGGAAACAGTGTCAGACTTCATTGTTTTGGGCTCCAAAATCACTGCAGATGGTGATTGCAGCCATGAAATTAAAAGACACTTACTCCTTGGAAGAAAAGTTATGACCATCTTAGATAACATTTTAAAAAGCAGAGACATTACTTTGCCAACAAAGGTCCATATAGTCAAGACTATGGTTTTTCCAGTGGTCATATATGGATGTGAGAGTTGGACTATAAAGGAAGCTGAGCACTGAAAAATTGATGCCTTTGAACTGTGGTGCTGAAGAAGACTATTGAGAGTCCCTTGGACTGCAAGGAGATCCAACCAGTCCATCCTAAAGGAGATCAGTCCTGGGTGTTCATTGGAAGGACTGATGTTGAAGCTGAAACTCCAATACTTTGGCCACCTGTGCAAAGAGTTGACTCATTTGAAAAGACACTGATGCTGGGAATGATTGAGGGCAGGAGGAGAAAGGGACGACAGAGGATGAAATGGTTGAATGGCATCACCAACTCGATGGACATGGGTTTGGGTGGACTCTGGGAGTTGGTGATGGACAGGGAAGCCTGGTGTGCTGCAGTTCATGGGGTTGCAAAGAGTCGGACACTACTGAATGACTGAACTGAACTGAAGTACTAGGCACTTAGTCATATTTTCTGGAACCTAAGAGATGACTTTCTGCTGATCCTTCTGTAAATACGTTCTACATTTTTTTCTGGGCTGTTACATTGTGATCGTCTCATGATGTAAAGCAAAGGGTCATTTTGAATGTGCTCAGAAACATTTGCCCCCATTCAGAGGATAGTAATTGTTGAACTTGAGGGAAGGCGTATTTTCCCCTAACTTACTGTGTCCAAAAAAAACTTGGCTGAAATGCCTTGCTTCCCCACAGTTGCTTCAGAAGCCCAGAGTGCAAATACTTTTTTAACAAGGGAATTTCACTCTGGTGCTAAAGAGAAATGAGAGAACATTGGTACATTTTTTTTTTTCTTTTACAATTTTATGGATTAGTTTCGGTCTATGTCCTCAGTATTTTTATTAAGCTATTTAATAAAACTTTATTTTTTCATTGAATTTTCTAGACCCAAATTCTTTATAATTTTGCCCATGACTTAGGTAACTTAGGTGTTTCTTTTTTTTTTTCTGCAAAAGCAGTAATCGTTTCCTTCTACTTTTACTCACGTTTGGTGGTCACACCTGCTTCATATACTGTTGATAAAGGAGAGTGAATTGCAGAGATTTTGCAGGTTTAATTGGGTTGGCTTTATAAGCAAGAGTAAAGGAGAGAGGCAGATACAAAGCTCTTGATATTATGATGTGACTTTGTAAAATGAACCTTTTCCTGTTACACAGTATCAAAATGGTACCATCCCCTGCTTCTTGTTCCCTACAGAATATGGGAGGGAAAATGACTGACTGTTCTGCATGCCAACAGAGCTATGTTAGATAGCAATTTCAGTGTGGTAACTTTCCTGGTAAAGTGCTTTATTTCATCTAATAATTTGAATTCACAGAGGCTTAAAATAAAGGAGGAAAACTATAATTAAAGTTGGAAGTTATTCATTGCCTTTGGTTGTAAACAAGCCAGAGACTGGGATATTTGGCGTGATGACCATAAAACTGGGTGATGCTGACTACGCTCCAAGGTTGATAAGTCTGGTCCATCCATTCTGCATTATGGCCACATCTTTGGGACTTAGAATCTGGCAAACGGAAGAGGAGTTTATCTTGTTGGACAATATAAATTGGAAAATCAACCAGATGAAATTGCAAAAGCCCAGGGTGATAGAGAGCTGTGGAAATTTTCTAATTCTTCCTTTGCACTTAGCTAGACTACATTATTTGAAACTATGTATTCATCATTTAAAGATACTTTCAAAAGAGGAGCTACAGGTACAAAGACACTATTAAGATAATATTTGTGATAATTTTAAAACTATGTCAGCATTTAGACAATTCAAAAATAAACACAATTAAAAGGTCTGGCTCAACTTTCTATCTATTGGCTGAGTAGGTTAGACCATTTCACGTGTTGTCTTTTTGATAGTTCATTAGCTAAATGCGTTTGACTTTCTCTCTCATGCCTCTAAGTTTTTTTTTCCAAGTTCTGATCTGTGTTTTACTGCCATTCTCCTGTCTGTGTTATCAGCGTAGTCATGGTTGTTACTCATGTTTAACTTGCTACTCTTTACATTTAGAGATGGAAACGAACATGGAATTTAAGTGATTCAGGTACCTGAATTTATTTAAGTGCAGAATTTTTCTCTGAAAATCAGTCATCAATGTCCATGCATTTGCTTTGAGCAGCAGTTGAATTTAATGATATTTTATTGAGTCATTCTTAGGTAACATTTATTATATGTTAAATTTAGTTCTAATTTTTTTACAGTTATTAACTTATTTAACCTGTATAGCAGGAGGTTATTACCCACAAAGTAACCTTTCTATTTCTGATTTTTGGGTGAGGACATTTAGGCACAGAGAGGTTAAAGACCTTATTCATCTTCACATGGGAACAAGCATTAGATCCAGGCTTTAAGCCCAGTCAGGGTAGCTTTGGGAAGTCCTCTGTTAACCACGGCACCAATGCCTGCTAATCTTATTTTGCTGACCATTATATCCCCTGGAGAAGGGACTGGCAACCCACTGCAGTGTTCTTGCTTGGAGAATCCCCTGGACAGAGGAACCAGGCATGTTCAGTTCATGGGGCTGCAAAGAGTCGGACATGACTAAGTGAATAGTACTTCACTTCACTCCATGGTATGTTAAAAACAGAGCAAGAAATAACCTTAAAAACTTAAGCAAATAAACTTCAGTGAAGAAGCAGCCTTAATTTAAATCTAGTCACCAAAGATTTATTGGATCCATAATACACATCAAGGAATATACCTCCTACTATATTTTCATTAAATGTAAAGAAAGATTCTGGGTGAGTACCTGGCCAGGAATGAAAGAGGTAGGATGAGAAATATTAAATATCATATATAAAATTAATCTATTGGCTGTATTTGTTGATGAGCAAATGATACAAGAAATATGAATCCAATCTTGTTAGGGAATAATTGTGAAGAGTTTTATAGTGAGTGTTTCCCTAATTTTGATGCTGGAAAAATCAGTAACTAAAATAAATTGAGTAGTCCACAGCTCTAAAATAGTGAGCTCAGATGTTTTGGTCTCAGGACCCATTTGCATGCTTAAAAATTATTGAGAACACCCCCAGAAACTCCTATAAACATGGGTTATATCTGTCAGTATTTATAGTAGAAGTTAAAATGGATATTTCAACATCTATTAACTCATTTAAAAAAAACAACGGTAATACCATTACATGTTGACATAAATGCATGTTCTCGTGAAAAGTAATTATCTCTTTCAACATAAAAAATGATGACTAGCATTGTTTTGTATTTTAAAACATTTCTTATTGCCTGGTTTAATAAAAGACAGCTGGAGTTTTACATTCGCTTCTCTATTTAGTCCCTTTATGATCCCACAGATCATGGACTCTCTGGAAAACTCCACTGGACACTTCTGAGAGAGTGAGAATGAAATAGGAAAATACCAGCTTACTTTATTATGAAATTAGCTCTGACCTCTTGGACTCTTTAGAGGTCTTAGTTTGGAATGCCAGGGGTCTTCTGATCACACTTCGGGAACTCTTGTTCTAGAATAAGTCTTCTGCCCACGTAATCTTTCGTTATGCTGTATGTTTCAACCTCTTTTCATCTATACTGTCTGAATTTGAGCTTTTGCAATTCAGTGTATTGCTTATCTGTGATTAAAAAAAAAAAAA
>SJYX01008936.1:98211-116393 GCA_006410675.1 Oreotragus oreotragus
CCCAGGGATTGAACCTGCGTCTTCTGCAATGCAGGTGGGTTCTTTACCACTGAGCCATCTGGGAAACCTAGGAGTTAAGAGCAGACACTTTCAAAGTCTGGGTAGTCTCTTCAAAGTGAGTCAGTTTATCTGTTAACCTTTTAATGATCATTCCATTTGGGCTTCCCTGGTGGCTCAGAGGTTAAAGCGTCTGCCTGGAATGCGGGAGACCTGGGTTCGATCCCTGGGTTGGGAAGATCCCCTGGAAAAGGAAATCGCAACCCACTCCAGTACTCTTGCCTGGAGAATCCCATGGAGGGAGGAGCCTGGTAGGCTACAGTCCATGGGATCGCAAAGAGTCGGACACGACTGAGCGACTTTACTTACTTACTTATACTAAGTATTACATATTTTGACATTCAATTGCTAAAAAGGAAAGATCTGGGTTCCCTGGTGGCTCAGTAGTAAAGAATACGCATGCCCATTCAGGAGACCAGGAGGCATAGTTTTGATCCCTGGGTAGGGAAGATCCCCTGGAGAAGGAAATGGCAACCCACTGCAGTATTCTAAGAGGGAAATCCCGTGCACAGAGGAGCCTGGCAGGCTACAGTTCACAGGATCGCAAAAGAGTTGGACTCAACTTGGCGAATAAATAACAGTGAAGAAAAGATCTAGCAGCAGCTGTGGTTTCTTTCTCTGAATATTTATTTATTTGGCTATGCCGAGTCTTAGTTGTGGCATGTGGGATCTAGTTCCCTGACCAGAGATCAAACCCAGGCCCCCTCCTCTGGGAGTGTGGAGTCTTATCCACTGGGCTGCCTGCGAAATCCAAGCAGGCCTTTTTCCCTCCCTTCACAGAGTGATTCCCCAAGAAGAAAGGATGATTATTTGGTCATATCCTTTTGTATGCAAGCAGACATAACTGACATTCACTAGCAGGTGTCTTCTCATCTAGAAAGTCCTTTAAGGATGTATCCAAACCAATTATGATAAACGAACCTAGAATCTCGTGATTCATGGAGAATGGCTGGCTGGAAAATGTCGTCTGAGCTCTGTAGCAATTAGAATATAGAATGGAAATACATTAGGATCAGCAAGCCCCCGTTTTTTTATATGCTGTGATCTTGCAAGCATCACTTGGAGAGCACATGTTAAATGTGAGCTGCAGAGGGTCTTGCACTTATGGCCTTAGATTCTCCCCTTCTTGCATGTACCTTCTGATTACTTAAATTATTAATATAGCTCGCTATTGGGTGATACCTCTGGTTCTTCAGAGCCTGATTTTATAGACATTTCAATCCTTTGTGCTATCTTAAATGTCACCCTAATTCAGTTCAGGTTTAGGGAGAACATGGCTTGATTACATAAGTGGCACAGTGAATCAGGACCAGGGTCACCTTCAGTGGTTACACAGATTATTCCTTTCACTTACAGTCTTTGATGGTGGGAAGGCAACAGTTCAGTCGCTCAGTCATGTCTGACTCTTTGTGACCCCATGGACTGCAGCACGCCAGGCCTCCCTGTCNTTGGTGTTTTTCTTTCTGGCTTACTTCACTCTGTATAATCGGTTCCAGTTTCATCCATCTCATTAGAACTGATTCAAATGTATTCTTTTTAATGGCTGAGTAATACTCCATTGTGTATATGTACCACAGCTTTCTTATCCATTCATCTGCTGATGGACATCTAGGTTGTTTCCATGTCCTGGCTATTATAAACAGTGCTGCGATGAACACTGGGGTACATGTGTCTCTTTCTATTCTGGTTTCCTCGGTGTGTATGCCCAGCAGTGGGATTGCTGGGTCATAAGGCAGTTCTATTTGCAATTTCTTAAGGAATCTCCACACTGTTCTCCATAGTGGCTGTACTTGTTTGCATTCCCACCAACAGTGTAAAAGGGTTCCCTTTTCTCCACACCCTCTCCAGCATTTATTGCTTGCAGACTTTTGGATCACAGCCATTTTGACTGGTGTGAAGTGGTACCTCATAGTGGGCTTTATCCCAGGGATGCAAGGATTCTTCAATATCTGCAAATAAATCAATGTAATTCACCACACTGACAAATTGAAAAATAAATGCCATATGATTATCTCAATAGATGCAGAGAAGGCCTTTGATAAAATTCAACATCCGTTTATGATAAAAACTCTCCAGAAAGCAGGAATAGAAGGAACATACCTCAACATAATAAAAGCTATATATGACAAACCCACAGCAAACATTATCCTCAATGGTGAAAAATTAAAAGCATTTTCCCTAAAGTCAGGAACAAGACAAGAGTACCAGATTTTTTGAGACAGATGGATAGAATAACAGGCAGACCAATAGATAAATGGAAAGAAAGAATCAGATATATATGCAAGTATCTCTAGGCATCTATGTTTGGCTTAAGAAAAACACAATTCTTCCCATCTACTGTTTTGTAATATATTTTGTAATGTTTTGTATGAATAGTCTAATAATTTGTCCTTGGACTCTTTTCTTAAATAGTCTGCAGATAAGGAGATACTGATTTAATCAGTAAAGACACTGCTCTGATATAACTGAGAACACTGTCTAGGTGGGACTAGCTAATAAGATATTGATAATTCTTGTAATAATTTTAAGTTCTTATTGACTGTCAGTGTTTGGCTATCAGTATTTGGTTTACTTTTTGATGTTTGCAATGCAGGCACACAGATAGTAAGAGTGTTTCTAAGTTGCTTCTGTTGTGGGACTTTAGATCCTTTAGTATTCCCAAGGTCAGGTGGGCAGGGGCATGGGTCTTCTCATTTTACAGGAGATGCTTACTAATTCCCTTCTGCTTACAGCCTTTGAAGTAACTCCTTTCTTTTTCAGGGTCCAAATCTGTCATATACAGAGCCTTGTCAGTAAACATTGTGATTTAAAGAGAATCACTAGCTTTTATTGTTTCAAAAGAGTAGTTGAAAAATTTCAAATGGTTTTTTTTTTTTTTTTTAAGCTTCCATTTTACTTTATTTTACTTTACAGTCCTCTACTGGTTTTGGCATACATTGACATGAATCTGCCACGGGTGTACATGAACTCCCAAACATAAACCCCCCTCCCACCTCCCACCCCACATCATCCTTATTTTGAAGGAAAGTACAGCAAACACAATTTCATTCTGAGAGTAAGGAAGAGAAAGTTTCTGTCCCCGAGAATGGTGAACATTTTAGGGGAAAAAAAAGAAAATGGTGAAATCCCAGGGACAGAGGATCCTGGCGGGCTACAGGCCATGGGCTCACAAGAGTTGGATACGACCTAGTGACTAAACCACCTCCAAATAAGCATGAATGTGTGTGTGTGTGTGCATATGTACGGGTGCTCTGCCGTTTCCAGGAAAAGCTGACGAGGCCATGGTCGTTCAAACTGATCTTTTCTGCTTGAGTGAAGAGGATTTTGAATGATATGTTTAATAATTACTCCAGTAGAGCAGAGAAATGCAGTCTGGCCTCTACTCTGGGTTTGAAAGTGACTTGGTGTGGATGAAAGCTTGAGTGGCAGCAACCAACCGCTGAATATCACATAGAACTGCAGTGTACATTTTCTCAGTTATTAAGGAAACTCTAAGTTCTCCACACATTTGGAGAAAAGGAGTCCTCTTCTTTCTTCAGCAACTCTAGGAGTGTTTGTTACCCAGTCTCAAAAGAATGATCAACACTTGTAAAAGAAAGAAACTGGAACACTTTCTAACACCATACACAAAAATAAACTCAAAATGGATTAAAGATCTAAATGTAAGACCAGAAACTATAAAACTCCTAGAGGAGAACATAGGCAAAACACTCTCCGACATACATCACAGGATCCTCTATGACCCACCCCCCAGAGTAATGGGAATAAAAGCAAAAATAAACAAATGGGTCCTAATTAAAATGAAAAGCTTCTGCACAACAAAGGAAACTATAAGCAAGGTGAAAAGACAGCCTTCAAAATGGGAGAAAATAATAGCAAATGAAGCAACTGACGAACAACTAATTTCAAAAATATACAAGCAACTCCTGCAGCTCAATTCCAGAAAAATAAACGATCCAATCAAAAAATGGGCCAAAGAACTAAATAGACATTTCTCCAAAGAAGACATGTAGATGGCTAACAAACACATGAAAAGATGCTCAACATCACTCATTATCAGAGAAATGCAAATGAAAACCACAGTGAGGTACCATTTCACGCCAGTCAGAATGGCTGCGATCCAAAAGTCTACAAGCAGTAAATGCTGGAGAGGGTGTGGAGAAAAGGGAACCCTCTTACACTGTTGGTGGGAATGCAAACTAGTACAGCCACTATGGAGAACAGTGTGGAGATTCCTTAAGAAATTGCAAATAGAACTGCCTTATGACCCAGCAATCCCACTGCTGGGCATACACACCGAGGAAACCAGAATAGAAAGAGACACATGTACCCCAATGTTCATTGCAGCACTGTTTATAATAGCCAGGACATGGAANGATGGCTAACAAACACATGAAAAGATGCTCAACGTCACTCATTATCAGAGAAATGCAAATCAAGACCACAATGAGATACCACTTCACACCAGTCAGAATGGCTGCGATCCAAAAGTCTGCAAGCAATAAATGCTGGAGAGGGTGTGGAGAAAAGGGAACCCTTTTACACTGTTGGTGGGAATGCAAACTAGTACAGCCACTATGGAGAACAGTGTGGAGATTCCTTAAGAAATTGCAAATAGAACTGCCTTATGACCCAGAAATCCCACTGCTGGGTATACACACTGAAGAAACCAGAATTGAAAGAGACACATGTACCCCAATGGTCATCGCAACACCATTTATAATAGCCAGGACATGGAAGCAACCTAGATGTCCATCAGCAGACGAATGGATAAGAAAGCTGTGGTACATGTACATGATGGAATATTATTCAACCATTAAAAAGAATACATTTGAATCAGTTCTAATGAGGGGGATGAAACTGGAGCTGATTATACAGAGTGAAGTAAGCCAGAAAGAAAAACACCAATACAGAATACTAACACATATATATGGAATTTAGAAAGATGGTAACCATAACCCTTTGTGCGAGACAGCAAAAGAGACACAGATGTATAGAACAGTCCTTTGGACTCTGTGGGAGAGGGTGAGGGTGGGATGATCTGAGCGAATAGCACTGAAACTTGTATATTATTATATATGAAACAGATCACCAGTCCAGGTTCGGTGCATGAGACAGGGTGCTCAGGGCCAGTGCACTGGGATGATCCAGAGGGACGGGATGAGGAGGGAGGTGGGTGGGGGCCTCAGAATGGAGGACACATGTAAACCCATGGCTGATTCATGTCAATGTATGGCAAAAGCCACTACAATATTGTAAAGTAATTAGCCCCCGACTAAGATAATTTAAAAAAAAAAAAGTTCTTACTATTGTCAGAGGCTTCCCTGATGGGTCAGTGGTAAACAATCTACCTGCTAGTGCAGGAGACATGGGTTTGATCCCTGATCTGGAGAGACCCCTCATGCCGTGGAGCAACTAAATCTGTGCACTGCAACAGCTGAGCCTGTGTTCTAGGGCCCGCGCTCTCCAATGAGAGTGGCCACCGCAGTGAGAAGGCCACACACTGCAACGAAGAGGAGTGGCTCGCGCGGGTCGTAACGAGAGGAGAGCCAGCACGGAAAAAAGACCTGGCACAGCTCAGCACAGGAAGCCAACAGAATACAGTGAGACTTACCAGGCACTGACTAGAAGTTTCAAGGTTGGAGCAAAACCATCGTTGATTTTTTCACTTGTTTAGGTGTAGGTTCACCCAGCAACACACAGAGTCAGACACGACCTGGCGACTGAACAGCAACAGCTAGGGAGGACGAGTGGATGGAGCTGGCTTTCTCACGTTGATTGACTGACCTGGCTGTACCGCGGCCTAGTTGTGGCGTGTGGGATCTAGTTCCCTGACCAGGGATGAAACCCAGGCCCCCTGCACTGGGAGTGTGGAGTCTTAGCCGCCGGGCCACCAGGGATGTCCTGCAGCTGACTTTAAGGTGCTGTGCCCCGTCGGAAGGCCCCCTGATTCACTCCGTCGGTCATTCTGTGCTTTCCATGCTTAGCTGCTCACTCGTGTCCCACTCTTCGTGACCCCATGGACTGTAGCCCACCAGGCTCCTCTGTCCATGGGGATTCTCCAGGCAAGAATACTGGAGTGGGCTGTCATGCCCTTCTCCAGGGGATCTTTCCGACCCAGGGATTGAACTCAGGTCTCCCGCATTGCAGGGGGATTCTTTACTGTCTGAGCCAGCAGGGAAGCTCCCCATTGGTCATTAGGCTTCACTAAATTTTCTCCTGAGTAAAACTGAAAATGCTGAATAAATGATGCTTTTGAACTGTGGTGTTGGAGAAGACTCTTGAGAGTCCATTGGAGAGCAAGGAGATCCAACCAGTCCATCCTCAAGGAAATCAGTCCTGAATATTCACTGGAAGAACTGATGCTGAAGCTGAAACCCCAGTACTTTGACCACATGATGCAAAGAAATGACTCATTTGAAAAGACCCTGGTGCTGGGAAAGATTGAAGGCAGGAGGAGAAGGGGACAACAGAGGATGAGCTGGTTGGATGGCCTCACTGACTTGATGGACATGAGTTTGAGTAAATTCCAGGAGTTGGTGATGGACAGGGAGGCCTGGCGCGCTGCAGTCCATGGGGTCACAGAGTTGGACACAACTGAGTGACTTAACTGACTGAAAACTGAAAAAAACACTTGAAGTCCCTTAAGTCCTTGAGGCAAAGAAGGTGAGAGAAGGTCTTCTTTGCCTCTCGTTCAGTCCTAGCATGAGTGATCTCTAAGCCAAGCACAGATTTCCTTCCGCTACAATTATTCCTGCCTTTAACTTAACTCCTGTGCATTTTCATCCTGATGTAGACTCTGCCGCTTTGGCCAGGTTTTCATAGCCTACTTTTTATTGTTCTTGTCATGGCCCCCAAAGGGGCATGAGAATGAATCCTGTCCCCAGATAGGTGGGTGAGTGAGGCCATGGGTGAGAATGTAGGAGTTAAACAAAGAAAACAAAGAAACAAACACACAGATGAATAAGCAATCACCAACACTCCCATCCCTTATTCAACCCTTAGCACAAGCTGCATATGTGACTGTGTATCTTATATCTTAAACCACTTCATAAAGTCAAGAACTGTATCTCTGAGCATGATATATTCCTCAAAGAACATAAAGCATTGCCTTATATAGATTAGATGTTAAATATATATTTATTAAATAATTTGTTGTTGGTCAGTGTTTGATCAGAGAGAGAAGAACCAAGTTATGGAGTAAAATGAATTATTAATAAAAGCTATGTTTCCTATTTCCTCTTACCTGATCTTTATAACAGACTCAAATCATAGGAGTTGACTGTGTATTGGACCTCAGAGTTGTTGAAGATGAACACCCACTCTCCTTTTTTGTACATATATTCTCAGGAAGAGTTCTGTGGGTGCATTTCAGAGGCAGCTGCAGGGGTGGCCTTTTTTGTTTGAGTACCAGAGCTGAGTCATTAGTGCTGGAAAACCTTAGAATTATACCACCTCCTTCCTTCCACCCACCTCTTCCCACCCAGCATCTTTAAAGAGAAGAACATTTAGATCTAGATTATTTTGGGGGTATATACTTTTTTTATGTTGTCATCACTAAAGTCATTATCCTATTGGCTGGTTGATTTTAATTTTCCTGTCTATCATCTCAATTCCACAAAGGTTTTGAAGCAGCAATATATACATCTGTATTAAGCATAGAAAAGGCTAGAGGAAAAATACCATGGCTAGATTGTTTGATACAGATTAGGATGTAATAAATGAACAAAGAATTGAAGAATCATAGTAGGATGGAGTAATCAAGAAAGTCTTCTCAGAGGTAATTAATCTATGATGACACTCTCTTTAGTCAGGTCCTGGGAATGGTATTTCTTTGGTTTTCTGCTGAGTCGCTCTTAAACTGATATGCAGGCTTACTTTTAACTAACATTCAAGTTTTTCATCATGTTTATTTCAAAAGAGGAAAAAAAAAATCAGAAAACTGTCTAAGGAATGGGACCGTTACAGCTTGTATTGATAAGAAGCCTAGATGTTTCATAAAGCACAACATTTTCAATCATTATCATAGAAATGGAGAATAACCTTTAGGAGGAGAATCAGAGTTACCCAGAAGGAAAAGATAATCAGAGAAATTGAAGAAACTTCCAGCAAAAGGCAAACTTTTTAAAGACTCCCACTGTGAAAATAAATGACTGTGGTCAAACCTGCGTAAAGCTTTGCTTTTCATTTTGAAGTTTTAGAGCAGGGAGAGATCTCAGAGTTTCATTTAGTTGAATCCCTTCATTTTACAGAGGACAAAGCTGGGACCCAGAGAGGTTAAGTGATTCACCCATGGTCACACAGACAGTGTGGGGCAAAACCATAACTGCATTTCAGATTGCCTGCTCTTGGTCCTGGGGAATTTAGACTACACTTTATTTCTGCTTCCAGCTGATGTCATTTTGGGGAGGAGACATCCAGGGGCCTGAGCACCATGGACCAGCAGGGAAAAGGAGAGATGCAGGATGCACAGGAGAGCTGGACACGGTGATCTATGGGTAGGCTGGAACCAGCAAGGGCCAACGATTAAAACTGTACAAAGGGTATAGCAACCAGTTTGACATTTTCCTTGCAGAATCGAATCTTTTTATAGGATTGCCTGACTCTTCCAGAAATAAACAAATAGGTAATTCTATCAAATCGTCATCAGCCCTGAATCTCGGAAGCAAGCTATGCAATGATGACATGCATGCTCAGTTGCTTCTCACTCTTTTCAACTCCGTGGACTGTAGCCACCAGGCTCCTCTCTCCATGGGGATTTCCAGGCAAGAATACCTGGAGTCAGTTGCCATTTCCTCCTCCAGGGGATCTTCCTGACCCACAGATGGAACCTGCGTCTCCTGCATTGGCAGACAGATTGTTTACCACCGAGCCTCATGGGATGCCTGTCTAATGATGACAGTTTGTGGCAAACAATGTTTACATGGGAAGTTCTAACAGTGTGCCCAGAGTAAGTAACTCCGTTCCTCAGGTCAGTGACACTTTCTAGAGCACATATGTCTCTAGATTCAGGAATGTAGGGTGTGACCGTGGTGTCCCTGAACACTGGAAGATCAGGAGGAAAAGATAGTGCATTGGAATGAGGCCAGAAGACATTTCAAGGCTTGCTTTCTTCCCCTTTATGTAAAGGCGCTTTTCCCAAAGGTTGTGAAGAGGGGGAAACATTTCGGAATGCTTCATACAGTGATTGATGCTGATAAATATTTTCCTTAAAAAATTGTTCTTACCTCTGATTGTGTCCAACAGTAGAGATTATGATATATAATCTTCAAAGAGGTACATGTTCTTTCATCTTTTCCTCAGTATGAACAGCAGATGTGACGGTTGCTTGAGATTCTAAGTGGGCAATCTGGAATATGTTTTCCCCTCCACACCCTTTCTCTATGCCTCCTTATGTTCAGAGTCTGTCCAGTTGACAGGCTGATGAGGAATGTTTCTGCTCTGAGACTAAGTGGATGAATGAACAGTCAGAAAAACCTTTTATTGTTCTCTGAGCTTTCTCATATGAGAGACCTCAACCATCAGCTAAGCTTCTCTTCATTGTTTTTTTCTCTTAGAGAAGAGAAACATTTAGAGATACATTTGAAGAACTCCCAAATGGGTTTCAGAGAGCTTTACATCCCTATATTAATTGGGAACAATAGTTGCATATTCACATTTTACGTTTTGCCGGATACGAAACTGCTCATAGCAAAATGGGGTGACCCTTCTTTTTCCTTTCCTAGGGTCTTATGAAATATGGAAATAAACCACTATATTAAAATGTGTCTTCTTTATGCTAAATAACTGGCAATGGAGAGAATAACTGGTGGTGGGACTCCCTCTTTAAGGCAGTGTTAGCATAAATATTTTGAGAAAGAATTTACTAAATCTGAAAATTTATAGTTAGCATTCAGTTTTTGCTAAGCAATGCCCCTGTCAGTGTGAATGTACCCTTTTCTTCTCACTTTGCTAAGTTTAGTATATATCATTAATGATTAGACTCTTTTAAATCCCCAAGGACTGCTGGGCCCCATTTCTAAAAGACAGGATGTATGTTTCCAAATTTCCATTATCAAAGAATTTTGTAGAAACACCCTGGTTAGACTAACCAATCTTGGATACGTTTGATTCTTTGTCTGAAATGAAACAGACTTTCAATGCCCAAATCCTTTCAACACTGCATCTCTCTTATCTCAGTTGTTGACCCTCACAGCTTGTGAGAGGAGGAACTGTGTGGGGATTTAAAGAGGTGGCATTTTGAACTACATCTGCATGCCATCTGGATTGCTTCTCCTTCGAAGGGTTGAAACCAACAGCAAAAAGTGAGATCAGTTTTGGTTATGATGTTAATAATAACGGTTACCAAATTATGCGGGTCTGTTGTGTAGTAGAAACCTTCTAGAGCTATCTCCCTTAAACCTCGAAAATGACCCTACAAGGAAAGTAACGTGAAGGAAAATATACATCGTCTTGGTGACTGTGGCTTGTCTGGTGGCTCAGACGGTAAAGAATCTGCCTGTAACACAGGACGTGCAAGAGACCCAGGTTCAAGATCCCCTGGAGGAGGAAATGGCAGCCCCACTCCAGTACTCTTGCCTGGAGAATCCCATGGACAGAGAAGCAGGATGGGCTACCAAGAGGAGCTGCGGAGGCACCAAGAGTCGGACATGACTGAGCGCCTGACACTTTCACTTGCACTTTTATGACTATAATGGGGAGAAACAATAAGTTTTATTAAGAAATAAGCCTAGAAGCAAAAATTTGACGAGTATCTACTACAAGAACAGAGAAAAGCATGCTCCTGGTAGATGTTCAGTTGAGTTCAGTTGCTCAGTCATGTCTGACTCTTTGTGACCCCATGAACCGCAGCACACCAGGCCTCCCTGTCCATCACCAACACCCAGAGTTTACCCAAGCCCATGTCCATTGAGTTGGTGATGCCATCCAACCATCTCATCCTCTATCGTCCCCTTCTCCTCCTGCCCTCAATCTTTCCCAGCATCAGGGTCTTTCCCAATGAGTCAGCTCTTCGCATCAGGTGGCCAAAGTATTGGAGTTTCAGTTTCAGCATCATTCCTTCCAATGAACACCCAGGATTGATTGCCTTTAGGATGGACTGGTTGGATCTCCTTGCAGTCCAAGGGACTCTTAAGAGTCTTCTCCAACACCACAGTTCAAAAGCATCAATTGTTCAGCACTCAGCTTTCTTTACAGTCTAACTCTTACATCCATACATGACCACAAGAAAAACCATAGCCTTGACTAGACGGACCTTCGTCGGCAAAGTAATGTCTCTGCTAAGCAGGGTGACAATATACAGCCTTGACCTGGTTCTAAGGGTTGATTATTTATATTGATCATTGCATGGATGCTATCTTTGTTCTCTACCATAACAAGTCAGATAGGACATTCGGCTGCTTCTTTGAAAACAAAACTCACCCAAGGCATTGTGTGTGCAGTAGACTTGGTTACTAAAGATGCCAGCAAAGTTATAGGGCATCCACGTAAACAGATGAAATGTTGAGCATCAGTCTTTAGGAATGTCTTGCAGTCATATCTGCCACTGTGGACTCCAGCATCCCCAAAGTTTGCTTCTCTCTTCTTTTCCTCTCCTCCCATAGTCTTCTCCTCCCTTCTCTTGATATTTATTATCTCTTATCCTTTCTAATTAGCACATACCTAGTTCTTGTTCATTTTGAATGCAGATCAGTTGAATAATCTGTTCTTTCTGTTAACTAACTTACGCAGGGTTTCACCTTCCACCTCAAATGACTTAACTAGAAAAACAACTTCATAAAACAATGATAGGTCCTTTCCCATGAGGAATTCTGATGGCCTATGTTAAGGTAGTAGTATTTCTTTGACCTCGTACCTATAAATTGCCAACTTTCACTCTTACTAGTTCATCCATACAAATAAGCATACAAAGTAGTATACACTTCATTCATTTTTGGTGATAAACTTACCACCAAGGCTGATGTGGATAAGAAAATGAGCCAGATAGTGGTTTAGTTTGGTTATATTAAAATGTTACCAGGATATTCCACTTTCCTGGGTCCATTGCTTACAACATAGGGAAATTGGAGTTCTCTTTGTCTATGGACATGACCTATTTTGACTGTTTTAACTGTTTCTTTACACTAAACCTGGTTTTCTTTCAGTTTTTTATCTTGGTATAGGGGTCATGATTCCTGGTTGTAAAGAACAGAACCTTCTCATACTGGTTTAAGAGGATATTAGTTAAAGGGATTTAGTTAGCTCACAGACTATGAGAATTGCAAGATAACCAGTTTCATAAGTTATGCAGCAAAGAGTAATACCCAGATATCTTAAAAAAGGGAGACAGAGGAGACAAAAAAATCTTAGATATTTTGTAAAATCAACATAACTTGAAGATTAATCGTATATGGATATAAGAGAAGGCAGAAAGTAAATATGAACCTCATATTTGTGATTTAAAAGCTAGTGATTTGATAATTCCATTTATTGGAAATTGTGGGCATTTATCATGTTTGGCCATTCAACATCTTTTTAATTCCCTTCTTGGGCCTGAAAAATTTTTATGTGACAATACTGTCGCACCAAATTGGAAGCCGGAATTTATTTTCACAGCTCCTTTTATTGCTACCCTGCATTAATAGGGACACTAATAGGAGATACTTGTTTTTCCCCAAAAGGAGAGGCATGAGGAAACAGCATGTATAAATTCAGTCTTTGAGTTAGCATTGTGGAAGGTTCTAGAGATTTTGCCTTCTGCTTTGGAGCATCTTCCTTTGAGCCACAGTATTGCTTCTCAGGAGTGGAAGCCACAGCGCTGTTTTGCTGGAAGAGCTCTAATGGGATACAACTTGAGTCTGAATCCTGACTGCAAAACTTCCAGTGTTTCTGCTATCCCCTCCAGCTTCTCATCAACTAGTCTTCCTCTCCTGCCAGTCTGTATTTTCCAGTGTAGCCATTCATCCTTTTAAGCTGAAAACTGGTAATGTTGCTTGCCTAATCAGATCTCACCAGTGGGCATTTTCTTGGCCTGAGGAATAGTTTCAAAACTCCTAAGGTATTAGTTTTTTAGCAATGCCATAGCAAATTTCCACAAACTTGGGTGGCTTAAAACAAAGTAAAAGTATTCTCATAAGGTTCCAGACACTAAAGATCTAAAGTCGAGTTGTCATGGAAGCTAGGCCAATGCTTTCTCCAGAGTCTGTAGGGGAGGGTCCTTTCTTGCTTCTGCTAGGCTCTGATAGCACCAGGCTTTGCTTGGTTTGTGGCGGCATGACGGCCCTCTGTGTACTCTGTCTTTGCATGGTTTTCTCCCCTTCTTCTTCTTTTTTTTTTTTTTTTAAGATATTTTTGATGTTTTTAAAGTCTGTATTGAATTTGTTACAATACTGCTTCTGTTTTATATTTTGATTTTTTAGCCTCAAGTATGTATGTGGGATCTTAGCTCACTGACCAGGGGTTGAACCCACATCTTCTGCATTGGAAGGCAGCCTTTTTTCTTTTAAATTAAATCTATGTATTTGTTTCAGCTGTGCTGGGTCTCTGCTGCCGCGTGGGCCTTTCTCTAAGGGTGGCGACAGGGGGCTGCTCTCCTGTTGCAGAGTTTAGGCTCTAGGGTGTACGAGCTTCCGTAGTTGTGGTTCATGGCATAGCCTGCTCTGCGGCACATGGGATTTTCCTGGATCAGGGATCTTCCTGTCTCCTGTGTTGGCAGGCGGGTTCTTTACCACTGAGCCACCAGAGAAGCCTGGGAAGGCGAAGGCGTAACCCTTAGATTGCCACGGAAGTCCCTCTTCTCTCTCTATAAGAAAAGCAATCACATCCGATCCTTCCCCGTTCATTATGCATGGCTGATGCTTTAGTCGCTAAGTCGTGTCTGACTCTCCTGACCCCATGGACTGTACCCTGCCCAGCTCCTCTGTCCATGGGCTTCTCCAGACAAGAATACTTGAGTGGGTTGCTGTTTCCTGCTCCAGGGGGTATTCCCGACCCAGGGATTGAACCTGGGTCTTCTGCCCTTGCAGGCAGATTCCTTACTGACTGAGCTATGAAGGCAGCCCCATTATGCATGGGTGCATGCTAAGTGGCTTCAGGCATGTCTGACTCTTTGTGATGCTATGGACTGTAGCTGGCCAGGCTCCTCTGTCCATGAGACTCTCCAGGCAGGAGTACTGGAGTGGGTTGCCGTGCCCTCCTCCAAAGGGTCTTCCCAACCTAGGAACTGAAGCTGAGTCTCTTGTCTCCTGCATAGGTGGGTGGGTTCCTTACCACTAGCGCCACCTTGTGTTAAATGGTTTACAACTGCAAGATCCCGTTTTCAAATGAGGGCCTGTTCACAGCTCTTGTTGGTTAGGATGTCAAGTCTTTTTTGGGGGGAGGGGACACAATCCAACACAGTGGTGGCTTAGGAGGTAAGCTGCATGTGACCCTGTGTACTTCTCCAGTCTCACCTTAGTCATCTGCCTCCCCCGACCTGTCCCCTCCAGTAACTCCTGACTTCTTTCATGTTTCTGAAATCATGTCCTCTCGAATCCTATGCTTACAAGCGCATTCCCTCTCCCTGGGGGACACTCTGCTTCCACCGCCTTCCCTCCAGTTCTCACCTGTCCCTTCCATCTCCTGAACACTCTACACTGGATTAACTACCTCTTCTTTGTGTTTTCACAGCGAAGTGGACTTTCTCCATCATAACCAACACATCACAATATATAGTGATTTCTTCTCCAATACCCTATGTCCAAGAAATCTGGGATAGTGTCTAATTGCTCAACCATCGAGCCCCAGAATTAGCATTGTGCTTGTCATATAGTAAATTTGGCAGTGCTTTGGTAGTTTTGAATACCTGTGAACCTCTTAGCTGTTTAGCTCTGGGTCTTGTCAGAAGTGACTAGTATGGTGTCAGGCATACTAGTCAGGTGTCCTCTTCGATACAGGATCCTGTTCCTGAGAATAAACTACAGTTCTTGGAAGGTTGTATGTCACAGAAACTTCCTACTGTCTCCTCGGCATAGGAATGACCTCCAATAATAGTCCTGTGGTAGTCTCTTATTGGCAGGCTGGATGCTCAGGTAACTTAATGAAAACATTATTTCACGATATGTTTTAGACTTCTCTCATTTCTCTTTGATTTATTGAAGTCTTTTATAACTTAATTTTATACTAGCCATTACAATGATAATTAATCTATTACTTTCTAATTATGGTAATCATTATCAGTTGCTAGCAATGTCAAGGTTTCAAGCACCAAATATAAAATCAGTGTTTTGTGCAACTGCCATAAATTACTGATTGTTTAGACGAACTGTTTAGCATTCAAGATTGAGATTTCTGATTCATATTCTGTATTCTGTGTCAACTCCTCTCTCAGTTACTCACACCAAGGGAGAAAGGCTTGGTATTCTTCAAATGGCAGCTAATACAAATGTATTTCAGGTTCATCTTTGAATCCTGTTTCTCTTTTTATGGGTGAATGTGAGTATGTCTGTTTTAACAATTCAAAAACACCTTTGAAATGCACTGATTTAACATTAGCATCTCATTCTCTGAACATTCCCACCCTTTCTGCTCTCTTTTTGATTCTTCGAAGAAACGTATTTTAATGTATTTTAATTTTTTTTTAAACTCCTTTTATTGTACTGTAAGTTGCACAAAGGCTTTAAAGGTAAAAGAAATAAAAATTCATTTGAGGAAGCCCTTTATCAAATTTTCTGCTAAGCTAATTTAAGGAGTACCTAACTACCAGCATTATTTATATAACAGTATATATAGTAATCCCCTGGAAAAGGAAATGGCAACCTACTCCAGTGTTGTTTTTTTTTTTTGATAGGAATACTTATTATTTATTTATTTTATTTTTAAAATTTATTTATTTTTTTTAAGTTGAAGGATACTTGCTTTACAGAATTTTGTTGTTTTCTGTCAACCTCAACAGCCATAGGTATACATATGTCCCCTCCCTCTTGAAACTTTCTCCCATCTCTCTCTCCATCCTACCCCTCTAGGTTGATACAGAGCCCCCGTTTGAGTTCCCTGAAACATACAGCAAATTCCCATTGGCTAACTATTTTCCATATTGTAATGTAAGTTTCCATGTTACTCTCTCCATACATCTCATCCTCTCTTCCCTCAATGTGAGTAACTGAGAAGTATACACGATGGAATATTACTCAGCCACAAAAAGGAACACGTTTGAGTCAGTTCTAATGATGTGGATACATCTAGAGCCTATCGTACATAGTGAAGGAAGTCAGAAAGAGAAGGATAAATATTGTATACTGACACTCCAGTATTCTTGCCTGGATAATCCTATGGATGGAGGAGCCTGGTGGGCTACAGTCCATAGGGTCACAAATAGCCAGACACAACTGAGCAACTTCACTTTCACTTTCATATATAGTAACAAAGGGATGCTCCTTAGTGACATACTTTGTCCTAAGAAATTACTGAATGTCAGAGTCCAACATAACACTTACGCATATCTGTTTTGCGAAAGTGAAAGTGTTAGTCGCTTAGTTGTGTCTGACTCTTTGCGACCCCATGGACTGTAGCCTGCCAAACTCCTGTGTCCATGGAATTCTCCAGACAAGAGTATTGGAGTGGGTTGTCATTTGCTTCTCCAGGGGATCTTCCTGACCCAGGGATTGAACCCAAGTCTCCTGTACTGCAGGTGGATTCTTTACTGTCTGATCCACCAGGGAAATCTTAATCTGTTTCTAATCTTTGTCTATTCTCTACTCAATACACACAAACACACAGACACACACAGATACAGGCAGACACTTAATTGGAATTATATGAGTGCAGGAACCACTGTCTTTTCACCCCTGTTTACCCAGCAGGGTATCCAGCAGGCTAATGAAGAATCATAGAGCTCTTGTGGATGTGTCTTTAGAAGCAAAACCCCTCCCCCTTTGTTCCTCCACTCCGTGTTTCCATCTTCCTCCTCTTCTCTTCCGTGATTTTGCAAAATACCTATCAAAGGATTCGGAGGATTGATTCATTAGAATTGAAAAGTTATGTCTTTATTTTCACTTACTTCCTAGTGATACTTAACATTTTCATCAGCTGAGTGTAAGCCACAAAGCTGTATTTCTGATATTTTCATTTTATTGGGGAGGCATTTACCTGGTGATTTAACAGATCCCCAGCATATCAAGAGTGATAGCAACATGCGTCAAGTGTTGTATTCACTTCCAGGGCATCAACCCCATGCTGTTTAGTTCCTAAGTCATTGGCTGACTCTTTGTGGCCTCATGGACTATAGCCTGCCAGACTCCTCTGTCCATGGGACTTCCCAGGCGAGAATGCTGCAGTGGGTTGCCATTTCCTCCTCCAGAGGATCTTTCCCACCCAGGGATCAAACCTGCATTGGCAGGCAGATTCTTTACCACTGAGCCACCAGTGAAGCCCATAACTGTGTAATAATAATTGTAATTTTGTAAATTAAAGCACTGTTTAAAAAGAAAGCCTTATAGTATGCGCCACCTGAGATCATCTTGCCCTCACCCTTGTCTTATTGTAGCTGTTACTGAGGCAACCAGCAATTTGTGGATGCTCACCAGCACATGTAGAACCAGCGTGGCCATGCTTCTGGCAGATTGTGGTGCAGACCTCTCATCTCCTCTCTGGGGTTTTCTCCTGTACATATACATGTGCAGTTCAGTGCCAGCTCAGAAGCATGGAGGAGTTATCACACCTGATGAGAGAGGGAGGTGGATATATTTTCCATATTTCTTTGTTTTTATGTTTCTTGGAGATGGGAGAATTCCTTTCTCTACAAAGGTGTAATATTTGCGTTTGCTTTCATTACCCCACTCCCTCTTCAAGCACCATTCCAGAAGGAACACAGAATGCCTAATCTAACGACAGAATCGCCTTAGATCAAAGAATACAGGCAGTAGTAAAGAGGGAGAAGAACATACAGCCATCCCTTAGTATCTGCAAGGGGTTGATTTCAGAACCCCCACAGATAACCAAAATGGACAGCTGCTCAAGAACCTTACGTAAAGTGGCATAGTGTTTGCTCATACCTTTGCATATCTTCCAGCATACTTTATAGATCATCTCTGCTGCTGCTGCTGCTGCTAAGTCACTTCAGTCGTGTCCGACTCTGTGTGACCCCATAGACGGCAGCCCACCAGGCTCCC
>SJYX01008936.1:141786-151831 GCA_006410675.1 Oreotragus oreotragus
TGTCTATTGGGTAAATCCTTAGAAGTGACATTGTTGTGTCAGTGGGTTAGAGAATTTTATACTTTTGCTCAGATAATGACAAAGCCCTCAAAAAAAAAAGGCTGGACCATTTTAACTTAAAAGAGTAAACATTCAGAAAACTAAGATCATGGCATCTGGTCCCGTCACTTCACGGCAAATAGATGGGGAAACAGTGAAAGATTTTATTTTTTTGGACTCCAAAATCACTGCAGATGGTGATGCAGCCATGAAAACTAAAAGACACTCTTTGGAAGGAAAGTTATGACCAAACTAGACAGCATATTAAAAAGCAGAGACATTACTTGTCCACAAAGGTCCATCTAGTTAAGGCTATGGTTTTCCCCTTCGTCATGTATGGATGTGAGAGTTGGACTATAAAGAAAGCTGAGCACTGAAGAATTGAAGCTTTTAAACTGTGGTGTTGGAGAAGACCCTTGAGAGTCCCTTGGACTGCAAGGAGATCCAACCAGTCCATCCTAAAGGAGATCAGTCCTGAGTGTTCATTGGAAGGACTGTTGCTGAAGCTGAAACTCCAATACTTCAGCCACCTGATGCGAAGAGCTGACTCATTTGAAAAGACCCTGATGCTGGGAAAGACTGAAGGCAGGGGGAGAAGGGATGACAGAGGATGAGGTGGTTGGATGGCATCACTGACTCAATGGACATGAGTTTGAGTAACTCTGGGAGTTGGTGGTGGACAGAGAAGCCTGGCGTGCTGCAGTTCATGGGGTCGCAAAGAGCTGGACGTGAGTGAGCAGCTGAACTGAACTGAAGAGTAAACAAGTTGCCTTGTTTCCCTACACCCTCGCCACATTGAACTTACATTCTTTGCTACTCTAAGAAGTAAAAATGGGGCACCACAGTATTGTGGTTTTAATTTCCATTCACATCACAGGAAAGGTTCTTGTGCCTTTCCTTTTCATGTACAATGTGGGCTTGTCAAGGTGTCTGGATGTGAAGAGCTTGTTGCTTTAGTCACTAATTCATGTCCAACTCCTTGTGACCCCGTTGTAAAAATGGGGCACCACAGTATTGTGGTTTTAATTTCCATTCACATCACAGGAAAGGTTCTTGTGCCTTTCCTTTTCATGTACAATGTGGGCTTGTCAAGGTGTCTGGATGTGAAGAGCTTGTTGCTTTAGTCACTAATTCATGTCCAACTCCTTGTGACCCCGTGGACTGTAGCCCACCGGGCTCCTCTGTCCATGGGATTTCCCAGTCATGAATACTGGAATGGGTTGCCATTTCCTCCAGGGGATCTTCCCGACCCAGGGATCCAACCCAGGTCCTCTGCCCTGCAAGCCAATTCTTTACCGTCTGAGCCACCAGGGAAGCCCAATTCCATCCATAACTCCCCCTTAGCTTGCCTTCAGTGGTGGTGTCCAAACCAAGGAAAATATTTGATAGCTTCCATATCTCTCATTGATCGCTGAAGAAGGCTTTCTTATCTCTTCTTGCTATTCTTTGGAACTCTGCATTCAGATGTCTGTCTCTTATACACATCTAGATGTGTATAAGAGACAGTGCCACCTCTTCTTAATATCTTCTGCTTCTGTTAGGTCCATACCATTTCTGTCCTTTATCGAGCCCATCTTTGCATGAAATGTTCCCTTGGTATCTCTAATTTTCTTGAAGAGATCTCTAGTCTTTCCCATTCTGTTGTTTTCCTCTATTTCTTTGCATTGATTGCTGAAGAAGGCTTTCTTATCTCTTCTTGCTATTCTTTGGAACTCTGCATTCAGATGCTTATATCTTTCCTTTTCTCCTTTGCTTTTTGCCTCTCTTCTTTTCACAGCTATTTGTAAGGCCTCCCCAGACAGCCATTTTGCTTTTTTTGCATTTCTTTTCCATGGGGATGGTCTTGATCCCTGTCACCTGTACAATGTCACGAACCTCATTCCATAGTTCATCAGGCACTCTATCTATCAGATCTAGGCCCTTAAATTTATTTCTCACTTCCACTGTATAATCATAAGGGATTTGATTTAGGTCATACCTGAATGGTCTAGCAGTTTTCCCTACTTCAATTTGAGTCTGAATTTGGTAGTATGCACTATAGAGGATTATTTGAGGTCCAGTAGAGTCTCGTGGTTAAGAGTTTGAATCCCGAAGCCAGGCTGAAGTTTGAGTTGCAGTACTAGTACTTACTGGGCTTCCGAGGTGGCGATCATGGTAAAGAACCCACCTGCAATGCAGGACATGTAAGAGCCATAGGTTGGATCCCTGGGTTGGGAAGATCCCCTGGAAGAAGGTGTGGCAACCCACTCCAGTATTCTTGCCTGAGAATCCCATGGACAGAGGGGCCTGGCCGGCTAGAGTCCAGGAGGTTGCAAAGAGTCCGAGAAGACCAGAGTGACTTAGCATGCACACAGGCACTAGAACTTACTAGTCATGTGGCTTTGGGCAAATCACTTAACCCTCTGCAATTTGATGTCCTCATTTCTAAAAGAGGGATAATAATGGAACCTATATCCAAAGTTACTGTGAAAAGTAAATTGGTTAATATATGTGAAGCCTTTAAAACAGTGCCTGGCACAGACCAAAATACTAAATTAGTTAGTGATGGCTATTATTATGGTGAAATTAGATGATGCTTGTAGAGAATCTTTTACCTGATAAGTGCCTTATAATATTGAAGCAGCAAAATGTTAGCCAGTCTTGAAGGTATTGATTCTTTTATCATGAAATAATGGAACTGTACAGCCTTTGTGCTCTTTCTTCCCTTTACTTTGGCCACTAGGAAACTCAGAGCTGCATGCTCGCTCAGTCTCGTCAGTCGTGCCCGACTCTTTGCGACCCCATGGGATTGCATGGGATTCTCCGGGCAAGAATACTGGAGTGGGCTACCATTTCCTCCTCCGTGGGACCCAGAGATCGAACCGATGTCTCCTGGGGCTCCTGCATTGCAGACAGAATCTTTACCACTGAGCCACCTACTCATATTTACATTGAAGAGCAATGTAAATACAATGTAAATTTATAGTTTACATATATATGTAATATAAAATGCTGAAACCCTCTTTTGCAAGACGGAAGGGTAAAAATAACAGTAGTAGTAGATAGATAGAGAGATAGATAGTAGATAGTAGTAGATAGTAGATTAAAATAGGTCAATTTTTATTATTATATATTTTTTTCTCCCTTCCTTCCATGCCTCCTTCCTTCCTTCCTGCTTTCTTTTTAAGCCTGATAGGACTGCTTCTGCGACCAGCCCTTCCCAGGTGGCGCTAGTGGTAAAGAATCCGCCAGTGCAGGAGACACTGGTTTACTTCCTGGAGAAGGAAATGGCAGTTCGTTCCAGTAATCTTGCCTGGAAAATTCCATGGATAGAGGAGCCTGGCAGGGCCACAGTCCATGGGATTATGAAGAGTCAGGCACTACTGAGCACACAGCACACAGGCTGCAGCTCTGGAGCTCCTGTGTTGCAGGGCTAACCTGTGTAGGAGCTAGACATTCTTCTAGAAGGATGCAAGCTGCTAACTGAAATATTTTTGAAAATACTCATGATTTAAATAACTGAAGAGTTCCCTAAATTTTTAAATGTAGTTTCTTGCCAAATTTCAGTGACTCCTCCACTAAAGCTATCACCTTCCCACCATGACATGAATTTCTGGCACTGATTGCTTGCACGCTCTGAGCTCTGCTGTCCCTGATAAATATCTAAATATCTGTGACGAAATATCCCGCTCGTGATGTAGAAAAAGGAGAAGCAGAGCTTGGCGAGTGGGTGTGTGGTTATTTCAGATGACTCCTGGTTTCGTTTGGACGGGTCTACTTCCTTTGCTTGGTAAAGTAGCACAGTTCCAGAAAGATAAAATACTACTGGCAAGAATTCAGTGAATCGAAAGAAAATGTAGTCGTGGCAGGTTGGAAGTATTGAGTTTTTAGGAACTGTCAGAGGCCACGTATATGATGAACTTCAATAACTGACACGATGATGAAGGAGACTGATTGCCCAAAGGTTTGTGATGGCCGTGAATGTCTAGGAAGAAGAGAAATATGCAGGAAGATTGGAGCGTGGCTACAAGCAATAGAAAACAAGCAAGCTTGCTCTCTGCTGAATTCCAAGTACTTATTATTTATGCAATTAGTTTTGGAATTAGTCATTTTTGTCACCCAGGATATTTCCTATGTGGTTTTGTATTGTCACCTGACCTCGTACCTGTGGATGTCTTATTTCCACAATATAATCATAAGTTACTGGATGGCAGGGACCACAGCTGTCCTACTTTGTGTTTCTGTCAATGAACAAAGCAAATGGTTCCAATCCCAGCTCTGCTATTCACTAATGTTGCAAAGTAGGGCAGGTTCCTTGACTAAGCTTGAATTTAACTCATGCAAAATGAGGCTAATGATATTCATTAGAATTTTAAGGAAGTTTAATGGTATATAAAATTCTTGGGTATGCTATGTAAGAGGCAAATGACAACTATTAGCTTTCCCTCTTACAGTGGCTGATCTCATTGCCTGGCATGTAATAAGTATAATATTGCTCTGTTGTAGTACAGATTGGTACAATAGATAGTATTGTATATAAATTATAGTATAAGTATTCTATATACATGAATTTACAGTATACAGCTAAAGTAAAAATATATAGCCTATTTGCATATTGTAAGCTTTTACAGCTTGGTACAACTTTGTAAACTTTGTCTTGCTATTTATGCATGTACCCATTGTGTATGTATTAGGTATTACATGCCTATGTATGTATTTAATATACACCAAGAGCCTCAGAAAATGGGATTATTTTGAAAGTTCCAACTTTAGAGAGGTCTTGAGTAAATTCAGCAGACCTACAATCAGCCTCATGTTCCAGGGTTTGGTTGTATAAAAGTACTGTGAGCCTCATTTAACTGCGACCCACAAGTCCAACAGGCTGTTTCTGGTGGCTTAGGCAGAAAGAATCTACCTGCAATTCAGGAGACCTGGATTCGATCCCTGTGTCGAGAAGATTACCCTGGAGAAGGAAATGGCCACCCACTCCAGTATTCTTGCCTGGAGAATCCCATGGACAAAGGAGCCTGGTGGGTTATAGTCCATGGGGTCGTTAAGAGTCGGACGCAACCCAGTCAGTGATACTTTGACTTCACATACAAGTCCAAGGTGTCAAGAGAGCATCAGGGCAGTTGGAAGCTGAACTGGGTCAAGTTGCACAAACAGACCGTTGGGAGCTAGCTCTCTTTAATGGGGAAAGTCACAGTGGAGCTCGGTTGGCGTGACCTAACGGGGATCTTTCATTTTCAATTGCCATTTCTCTGAAATCTCTCCTAATTGATGACAGAATCCTAATTCAAGGAGAGGGCTTCCCTGGTGGCTCAGACAATAAAGAATATGCCTGCAGTGTGGGAGACCTGGGTTCGATTGATTCCTGGGTTGGGAAGATCCCCTGGAGGAGGGCTTGGCAACCCACTCCAGTATTCTTGTCTGGAGAATCCCACAGACAGAGGAGCCTGGCAGGCTACAGTCTCCGGGGTCACAAAGAGTTGGACACGACTGATGCTGGGAAAGATTGAAGGCAGGAGGAGAAGGAGACGGCGGAGGATGAGATGGTTGGATGGCATCACTGACTCAATGGACATGAGTTTGGGTAAACTCTAGCAGTTGGTGATGAACAGGGAGGCCTGGTATTCATGGGGTCGCAAAGAGTCAGACACTACTGAGCGACTGAACTGAGCGACTAAGTATAGCACAATTCAAGGAGAAAGAACAGTCACCTGTCAGTAATTCCCTTTAAGCCCTCAGCAGACCCTGGCACCACTTTCTCTTCAGGCGCTCCTGGTTCTGTGAGGGGAGGGAAATGGCAGGGAGAGTGGGCATAGGCGGCTGGTGCGCATGCAGCACAGACAGGCGTATCAGTCATGCTCAGGCAGCGTCTTAATCAGAGGCCTTCGGCTCCCTGTGGTGGGCTGCCAATGGCATCTTCTGTTTAGGGACACTATTGATTGCCCCTCTCCCCTTCTCTTCCGGGGGAGTTTCCGGCCTCATGGCAGTGTCCGGAGAGGAGCAAGGGGAAAGGTGGTTTGTGAGCAGCGCGTAGAAATTTGGAGCCCAGCTCTAATTTCCAAAGCAGCGGACACAGTGCCACTCAATGCAGATTTTTTAGGATGGTGATGAGTCGGGGCATATGAGAAAGGAGTAGAGAGCCAAGGATGCCCATGGAAGGGTAGGGAGAGTGATTCAGTGAGTGGATAAGAAGTGGATTCAGTTTAGACATGAAGATGGTCGGGCTGGGGAGGAGGTCACGGTGAGTGCATTAGCTCTGCCTGGTAGAAGTGGGAGAGAGTTGCTGGTTAAAATCATCTGTCTGGAGAAATGTAAAATCTGGAAATCTGGCAGGGGCTAAGAGCATAATGGGCCTGTTAGTAAACTCTGCTTCTAAATTAATTATCTCTGTGTAGACATTGGTGAGCAGGCAGAAATACCCTTAGAAACAGATCTATCATGGAAGAAAATTATTTTGAACATAGGACTGGGGGTGGGAAATGCAGAATTTAATTATTCTTGATTCAGAGTTTGCTATAAGGATGAATAATTGAATCAAAGAAAAAAAATTTCCCTCCAAGCTAGAGAAATAATGCTGGGGGTGAGACACAGTGGGGGGGGGGAGAGATTCAAACCAATTTGAGATTATAAATGGGAAGATAATATAATTTTGTATATTGAATGGTTATGAAAATCAAAAATATTCTTTAGTGCTTGACTGCTGTTAAGCAATTCCAAGGCAGAAATATAAAATGAGGCAAACTTAAACTCCAAAGGCTATAAAGCAGCAAGCTGTGAGAGAGATAAAAAAAGGATTTTCAAGTCTCAGTCAGATATAGGTTCAAATTTTAGGTCAACCACTTGTCATGTTAGTTTTAGTTGAATTCAGTGTTTTTCTGAAACTCATTGTTTTATAGGTAATTGGGGATAATATGTGTGCTGGTATGCTTCCTCCCTATCTTCCAGGTATTTATTAATTTTCTACCCTTTTCTGACATATTCTGTGCTGCAGACACTTACCTCTGTGTTTGCCTCCCCGCTGGGCTCCCCTCTCAGGTGAGTTCGGGTTGGGACTGACCAGTGGGAGATACTAGCAGGTTGAAAGCTACATCCAGGTGTTTTTCACTTTCTCCCTACCTTTGCACCAGGGAGCATTTTGTCTTTTGTCTTGTCATGACAAGGCCTCTTACCAAGTGGACCCTCCGCATGGTTCCATTATGCTTCCTATATATTACTGGGCTCCAGTAATGTTTTCTCATTGTGCCTATCAACCTGGAGAAATCAGGTATCAGTCGCCCATTGTTGCTGATCACTCCGTGTCTCACATTCATTGTTTTTCTCTTAATCATGTCTACGCCCACTGACTTGAACCACCTGTGGTGAATCCTGTGTTCGGATGCATCCCTCACTGATACATAATGGTTGTTGAATTTCAAATAAAATGTTAAAGTATCCTCCCAACAAATACAGAAATGGGTATGTATTCACTTCTTGACAAGCCCTCCAGAGATGGTGTGGTAGGTTGAATAATGGCTCCCAAAGATGTCCAGGTCCTAATACCTGGAACCTGTGTATCTTATTCTATATGACAAAAGAGACTGATGGATGTTATTGAATTAAAGATCTTCAGATGAAGAGATTAATTTTAGATCATCCGGTTAGGCTCTAAATGCCATCACAAGTGTCCTTATAAGAGAGAGGCAGAGATAAATTTGACGCAGAAAAGTAAGACAAGGTGACCTCCGAATCAGAATGCTCACTGCTATCTTTGAAAATGGAGGAAGGGACCAAGAGTCAACACTAGCCTAGAATGCAGCTCTTGGAGCTGCAAAGGGTGACGAAACGGTCTTCCTTCAAGCCTCTGGCAAGAGCGTGACTCTGACAACACCTTGAAGTTGGCCCAGTGAAACTGATTTTTGGACTTCTGATCTCTAGAACTGTAGAATAAATCTGTGTCTTTTTAATCCACCGAGTTTGTGGTGAATTGTTATTGCAGCCATAGGAAACCCTCAATGAATATCCCAAGGTACAGGACTTGGCTTGTAGATTGCAGTCTTAGAATGCAATCCTCAGCTACCATATCCTTCTTCACGATGCACTCATGTGAACCAAGATATGAGACTGATGCGTAAAATCACAGTGACAACTCATGCCTTTCCCATGAGAGAGCTCACTCTCCTGTTGACTGAAAGGCATGTCAAACTGACCAGTCTGTTTTCTCACTGTAAACAGTCAGGCTTGGGAAATCAGTCTGCAATCAGGATGCCGGGACAGTGATTTATAATTGAAAAAAAAAATTGCCACCTAGATGGGAATCTTTAACATTTTCCCAGTGTTTCACAACATTGTCATCCGTTTTCCACTCTCCAGCAGACAAATCTGGAAAGACAAATCATAGCTGAAGGTTGTTTGTGGAACGTTAACTCTGAAGAAGGGCAATTAGATTACTAACTTGCTGAATGGCAACAGACTTGGAGAATGAAGCACTTGGACTCTTGGCTAGAATCTTACTATCCGTCTCCCTTGTAGGGCTCACCTTCCTGCAGAACCAGGATAGATGTGCTTGTTCTGTGAGATTCCCTCTCTCCTAGGCCATATCTGGATGGTCAATAAACAATTAATAGCACCGGTAATTTTTTCTCATGAGGGTATCCATCCTTCCACCTATTTTGGGGGATGTGTGGAGCTTCATTCTAGCCAGTATCAAGTTTTGCTGGCATAGAAACCATATAGTTTCTTTAAAGTAGAGTTGCATATCTCCTTATGTGTTGGTATGATAATAAAATGGACAATCTTATTTCCTTTCAAGTTGTGGTGGAGAGATTTGCTTCAGCATTTTCCCATAAACTGATAATGGATCTTATGGGGATTGTACAAGGTAATGTATAAAGAGGGCTCAGCTCTGCTCTATAGAGAAGGCAGTCAATAAGCGTCATTCCTCATGTCGTGTTCCCCGAGTGTCTGGAGTGTAGTATAGTATAAGGATATGTTGGGAGGTTAAAATTCAGAATGAGAGCATCAGAACCTGTCAGCCTCTGACAGTGTTAAACATCTCAGGGAAGCAGAAAACCCAGTATTTAGAGCTCTGTTTCTTTGTTCTTTTGAGGAAACATATTGTTCATGAAAGAAATCTTTTTTTTTTTTTTTCCCCACTCTGATCTAACTGTAGAGATACTTTCAGGCTGGGACAAGATTTCATTATTACAGAGACTTATGAAATTCTCAGTAGGCAAACACATCTTGAAAAGACAATGTTTTCATTTTGCATATTGATGTAGTATAGAAAAATAAAATTAAATAATACATGTATTTCATTCAAAGGCTTATACATCAAACTTTATATAATAGCCATCTTTTCCCTATATATATTACAATTCCTGAAATATATTTCCATCAAAATTCAGTGCTAGAGAATGAAGCTATTCATCCTCAAGAATGTAGCAAGCTTAACATTATATAATTAACCAGATACTAATAATTTCCTAGTAAAACAGTCTGATAAATTGTTACATACAATACTATGCTTAGAATACAATGTAGCAGAAAGAAATGACTCAGATTTCAACCAAACAGATATGGTTTTAAGTACTGGCTTGGCACCAAAACCTTTATCACTAAAATGAAGTTGATAAACTCATGTAGGTAGATAATCTGGTTCATAAATAAGTGTTGGGTTAACAATAATGAGAATAACAACTGCATTTTCTTGTTGATGATACAGAATGTAATGTACAGGGCAAAAAAACAATTTTTAAGACTGACTTATTTCTGGCTGCGCTGGGTCTTTGCTGCTGCGTGCGGGCCTCCTCCAGCCATGGCGAGCAGGGGCGACTCCCTAGTTGCTGTGTGTGGGTTCCTCACTGCAGTGGTTTTTCTCATTTCATCGAACCTGAGTCTCCTGCATTGGCAGGCGCATTCTTTACCACAGAGCCCCCAGGGAAGCCTAGGACTAGAAAATTGACCATGATTTATGGGAGGAGAAAAAACACTTTTGTAGAAAAATACATAACGATTCCACCCCCCCCCCCCCCCCCCCCCC
>SJYX01008936.1:155775-174637 GCA_006410675.1 Oreotragus oreotragus
TTTTTTTTTTTTCTGTCATTGTTAACTCTGACTTTCCTTTATTGTGGTTAATACATAAACATTTCTATAGAAGGCCCAAGAGGGATCAAAACTATGGGATGAAAGGGGCAGATTATGCATAAAGTCTTGCCTTTGGATATGCATGTGTGACTCCTTCCAATAGGAAGAAAAAAGAGTGCGGTGAAAAGAAGGGCCACTGCTAAAGAAGGGCCACTGCTAGCACATAAATGAGAAGGAAAAAGGCCTCCTCCCTACCCTCCCTTTCTCCTCCACAGATAGACACAGCACTGGATTGATGCTTGAAGCCATTTGCTTCATGCCCTTGCACACGAGCAGCCTGTTTGTGCATCGTAATCCAGGGTAAATGATGAGAGTAGGGTGGCTGTACAAGGGTCCAAAGCAGACCCTGATAGAGAACAATAAGTGATACTGGAGATGTTTGTTGGGAGGCTCAGTAGAGGAAGGTATATATGCCAACAGGAATATTTAGAAGGACGCTTCTTTTGGCATAGAAGTACGAATAATCCTGTTATGGCTCTTTAGACCCATATACCCTGGGACTTTAAGTCTTTTAAATAAGCAGAGAACAGAGTTTAGGAAAGATGATTCTATTTTGGCCTCAAGTCAAAAGGCTTGAGATCTTAAAAATACTACTGTTCTTTGAGTATGTGAGTTATTTTCATCATGTGTCTGTCTCATTCTTAAACATACCTTTGAAAATTTCAAAAAGAAAAGACATCCTCTTCCCAGAAAAAAAAATGTACTGACATATGTACCTAAATATTCCACAATTAATTTCAGTGTTGGATACATTCTTGAATTTGGTGCAGTTTTCTCAGTGCTTGCTATTCATCACAGTTATTGGAGGTCCTTTAAAATGGATGGATTGCCTGCCTCTACTCTAGCAGATTCTGATTAGTAAGTTTGGGAAGAAGCTTCATACATTTGAATCATTTCCTTACATATGAGATGACATCAAAGAGAGAAAAAGTCAACAGATAATGACAAGAAAAGAAATTGAAGGCTATTTTACATTGTTGAACATAAATCACTGGAGAACTTGTAATACAAACAAATTAGGTGAGTATCTGAAAAACACATATCTGGAGTGGCTTTATCATACTAACAAAAACATTACTTTCATTTTATTTATAGTATTCATGAAAATAGATAACAGAAAGCTATGGACAGAGGAAGGATTTGTAGAATATGGTACAGGGAGGAAAGGTTTGCAGAATGTAGCACAGAGCGGAAGTTATTGTTTCCACTGTTGATAGCATCTAGGAAATAACCTGGGAAACTGATCACTCTGGAGGCACAGAGACTTCTAGAAGATGATACTGTGTTTTCGCTTTGTCAGGTTTTAGACTGTACAGACCGTTGAATAAAATTATTCAGTTCATTTTGGATGTAAAACTAATTAATGAGTCATGAAAGGAGGATGAGTGATAATGAAATTATAAGCCACATTCTCTGATGGAACAAAAAAATCTCTTAAAAGGAAGTTAGCAGGTTTACAAGGAGATATTTTGAAATATTTTTTAACATTTCCTTCATGGATTTTCATTAGGAAAACAAAATATAGCATTGCAAGAACTGTTTCTTTGGTGTCTCACTCAGAGAAAATCTTTGGGTACAGGAGTATTAGGCTGAATGCTAAAAATAAAAACATTTTTTGAAGCCAAAATATCCATCACCAAGTATTAATTCATGCCCTCTGTTTTTATCAGTTTAATGACAATTTCAATATTAATATTGTAAACACAATAAATGTATACATGTTAATTAAAATGCTAGGACATTGTTGTAAGTTTGCTATGACAAACCTAGACAGTGCATTAAAAAGCAGAAATAACACTTTGCACAAGGGTCCATATGGTCCAAGCTATGGTTTTTCCGGTAGTCATGTATTGTATGAGAGCTGGACCAACAAAAATTGATGCAGGAAATTTTTTCATCAGAAGAAAATTTCTTTCTATAACTTGTTCCTCTTAAATATAACCTGTAAAGGTGTTTTATAGCAGAATTAAGATAAGAAAATTCATTGAACACACTTATATGTAAATAACTGGAGTAGCAGAGTATTATGAAGAATATTAATTTCAAGAGGTAGGATCCCTGGATTCTGAGGAGTGTTATTTCTCTTCTCACAGCCTCAGTTTTTATAAATGTGTACATGGTGCAAGGGGTGTGTGTATGTGTTGTGCATGCACAGAGGGGTTGTCCTATCCTGGAAGAGCACACATTTATTAAAAAGGCATCAGTCAGGTGTCTACTTAATTAAAGTATGACAGTAAAGCCTGGATGTGTGGATGTGATGTTGACAGCCCTGGGACTTGCCTCGTGGTCCAGTGGCTAAGAATTCGTCTTCCTGTGCAAGGAATGTGGGTTTGACCCCTGGTTGGGGAACTAAGATCCCACATGCGTTGGGCTGGCAAGTCCTGACACAAGCAGAAAAAAGAAAATTAAAAACCTTTAAAAATGCATCTGAAGTCTAGTGGTGCAGCAGGATGGTAGCTATGATAAGGGGAACGAACAGAGCAATTGAAACGTACTGAATTCTGTGAGAAGGAGAGCTTGAGGATTACAAGGTTTCAAAGTTTCCCTCAACTGCTTTTAAAGATGAATCCTTCTTTAGGATTTGATGGTGGGTAGGACAGGGGTCCAAAACATGGCCGGAAACTGGAACCCCAACTGGAACGGGAGGGAGTGATTGAGTGTTGGAGAACAGGGACATCGAACTTTTACTGCCTGGTTGTGTCTAAATCTCCCTACTTCCCTAACCAGGTAAAGTCTGCTCTCCTGCAAGTCTCCTGCAAGTGGTTGCTTTGCAGGAATCAAGAGAAAGCAGCCACGTTCCAAGTCTGAGGTGATATGAAATAGAGATAGGATAAGCTTCATAAGGCAACATGAACCATCCGCTTAACAGGATCCTGAATCCAGCGCTGACTCAGTGAACCATTAAGCAGGTAGGAATTTGCGGAAACTTCAGGTTGGCTTCTACAGAAGAAATAAGAATCACGTTCCATTTTTCTTCTCCCAAGCATCACTCTTCACACATTTTCACCATGCTCTGTGCTCCAAGAAGCCAGCCTTCCTGGATTCTATCCAAGGGCTCTCTCGCCCTCTGACCTCTGATTTGGTTTGAACAGTGGGAAGCACTAGCAGGCAGGTAAGAGGAGGGAGAAGGAGTTGGGGGGTCTAGTTCCTTGATCTCCTTTCTGCAGAGTTCCATGGGTTGCTTGCCTCCCTCTCCCAAAGAGCACAGGCCCTGGCAGGAGGTGTTGTCCAGTGTCCCATGGTCCCTTCATTCCTAACGGTGACAACAGCTCTCCTGCAGTTGCTAACTCCGGGTTACTGCATGGCTCATTGAGATTTCCTAACAAATGCCCTCACTTATAAAATAGTTTATTAAACTCTCCTCAAGATACCTACTTTGAGTGTACCAACTGTTTTTGGAAGCCTAGTATAAAAGACCTTAAATATGTAAGTATCCTTACATATACTTTAAGTATATAATGATGGGTAGTTTGGAAACACAAATAGAAATGTATGAAGGATAAATAACTCAAAAATAACAAAAAAATTTTTTTGCTATTCAGTATGACGGTAAAGTGAATAACACTGTTATAGGTACTACAAATGAATTCAGCAAAGTTTTGGCAAATAAAATCATAGTTGTTTGTGTCACAGAGAATTAGTTTGATAACCTTATTTTCTAGATGAAAAACTTAGACCTTCCAGGAAGAAACGGATTTTCTCAGTAACCCTGTTTTTTAGAGGGAGAATATGAATGAGTGTGTATGAATGTCTATGTATATATATGTGTGTGTGTGTGTGTATACATGCAAATTCTCTTATTCTCTTATTCGTCTCTGATCAGTAGCTGAGAATCTTATAGAAGTGACTTCATGAGTTCATCTCAATTACTCTGTATTGTTTTTCCAGCAAATTGTTATTTATCTCTACCTGTTTCAATGTCTTGCAAAGCTTTCTGACTTATTTGATGACTATTTTCCAGGGAAGGTTTTTTTTTTTTGGTGGGGATGGAAGGGGAAGCCATCTTGTGAAGATCATTGCAAAAAATCAGCAGATAAAAGCAAAGCTATCTTGAGATGTGCAACATATTAGTTTACTGACTTGCCCCTCAAATCAACTCTGTTTATAGTGTGCATGGATTTCAATTTAGTGCCTCAGATATGTTCCATATGACACTGAAATTGAGGTTTGATAAAAAGAGTCAAACCTGAGAATATTTAGTCCATGGATGCTAAGCTAAGTGTGTCAGTACCTGATGTCTGTTCTTCAAAATCTAGTTCAAGGAATTCCTGTATCACAGTCACTTGGATTCTTTTTAGTAATAATACAGATTCTTCAGCCTCACCTAAGGCCTACTTAATCAGAGTTTCTCGGAGTGGGGTCCAGAATCCTTATTTTTAATACATTTTCTGAAACAACTTTTATGTACACACATGTTTGAAACTGTGATACTGGGAAGAGGAATATACATCAAAATTGCTAAGTGCATTCAGTCTGATATTTGTTTGTTCATTATTGATGAAAGCTGGCTTTTTAACTGTTTTCCCCAAATGCAGTGGCTGTCTTTCTTGGATTGAGGTGAACAGGTAAGTTAGGTCTGTGTGTATATGGTGCACTGGATTTTTGATAACAAACTTGGATCACTAGCAGAAGCAACTTTCCAGCTTCTGTGGAGCTGAATGAAAAATACAGCCACTGATTGATGGCCAGACCCCTATGATGTTTTGAACTTTTAAAGAAGCTAAGACTGGGTGGCTGATTTGTGGTTGAAGAGGGCTAAGCATTCTCTCCAGGAGTTCAGGGAACCCGCTGCTTCCTATGCTGGCAAAGAACAGAAATCCTTGAGGCAGAAGTCCTTCAATTTGCATGAGCTGTACGAAGCAGGCCTCCCATTAACTGGCTGTTGCCTCTCTTGATGACTACCTTGGGGAGGAGATGGGGGTTGTGAACTTTGAAGTGGATTATTAATTATTCATGCCTCCTTCGCCTGGACTGAGGTAACCTGCATCTCAGGAGTCGGGCCCAGAATTCATTATCTTCATGTCGATGTTTGCAATAAAAATAACACTGAATATTAATCCTTTCACCTTCATTCTTAACTCCTCTTCCCCCTCCTCTGTTCTCTAGATAGATTGTGGAAAATCATGGCTCTCCCTTAATTCTCCCATCCGCGATACTCCTGGGCCGTTTATCGTTTATTCAGTTATTTGGAGGTTCATTAAACTGAGAATTAAGTTCAAGGGCTAGTTGCCTACTTGAAAACTCTGCAGAATGCAGTATTTTCCTACTCAGACTTTCAATTCATTTTTTTTTTTAGCATGGTTGTGCTAATTATGTCATGATGAGCGAATCATCACCTGTCCCTTTTTTTATTTTTATATGTTAAAATTTTTGGAGTTGTGTACTTTTCCTGCTCCTTAGGAAGAGTTCTCTACAGATGTTGCTGTCAGGTTTAGTCAGGGTGTTATAGTAAAAGCAGAAGACTTGTTCTTGTCGAGTGTGTGTGTCGGTGCCTTTGAGTTCACCTGTGTGTATGTGTATGTGCCTCTTAGGACTGTCTGTGCATTTTTGCTTCTAAGGGAGCCAATGGATAAATCATTACTTCTGAAAAGTGTAAGTTAATGAAGTGGGAGGTCATTAAGCCCTTGTAACGAAGAATAGTCTGCCTCATTATCTGATATGTGGAGACAAGGATTGATTCAGAGGTAGGTTATGATTAGTTTGCAAAAGACTCAATATAAAGATTCATAAACAGGAAAGGGAAAATGTAAAGAAAAGAAATGTATGATATGGCAGTAATTAATCAAACAAATGTAGTGACAGTCACATGTTAATGCCAAGAAATTTATGTGATCAGTGTTGATGCTTCTAGCCACTGCCTTCTTGACTTTGTTCCAACTTGCCTTTTTCTACTTATTCTCTCTGTATTCTTATTTCTCTCTTTTTATGTTTTTACTTTAATTAACCAAAGTATATAGTTTATACTAGTGTTCACCCTTGATGTTGTATGTGCGGTGGGTTATAGCAAATGTATGTGGGTGTGTGTATGCGTGTGTGTGCGCGTTCAGTCATGTCTGACTCTTTGCAACGCTGTGGACTGGTAGCCCACCAGGCTTCTCTGTCCATGGGATTTCCTAGGCAAGAATACTGGAGTGGGTTGCCATTTCAATGTACGATACACCCATAAACTCATCATCACAGTACCATATAGCATACTTTCATCGCCCTGAAAGTCCCATGTTGCTCCACCTATTTTTCCTCCCAGACCCCTGCCCCCAGAACTTCTGGCTACCACTGACGTTTTTACAGTCCCTGTAGTTTTGCCTTTTCCAGAATGTCATGTAGCTGGAAGAATACAGTGTAAAGCCTTTTCAGATTGGCTTTTTTTTCACTTAGCAATATGCATTTGTGGTTCCTTTATATCTTTTTGTGGTTTGATAGCTCATTTCTTTCTGTCTCTGAATACTGCCACTCTGTATGGATGTATACAATTTGTTTATCTATTACCTAGTGAAGAACATCTTGATTGATTTGGCACACTTGAATAAATCTTTTATAATTATCCAAGTGTTGAATTTTATATAGACATATGTTTTCAACATAAAGTGGGTATATACCAAGGAGTGTGATTACTGGATTTTATGGTAGGACAATGTTTAGCTTTGCAAGAAACTGTCAAACTGTCTTTCAGAGTGAAACTACCATTTTGCATTCCTACCAGCAAAAAATCAGAGTTCTTGTTGCTCCATATCCTCACCAGCATTTGGTGTTGTCATTTTTTTGGGTTTTAACCTATCTGACTGAAATGACGCAGCAGCAGCAGCAGCAGCAGCAGCAGCAGCAACAGCTATGTAGTGGTATTTCGTTGTTTTAATTTGCAATTCTCTAATAATGTAAGATGTTGTTGAGGATCTTGTCATATGCTTATTTACCATCATGTATCTTCTTTGGTGAGATATAGCTGTTCAGATATTTGGCTCATTTTTAAATTGGGTTGTTTTCTTTTCTACTGTTGACTTTCAAAAAGTTCTTTAAATATTTTGGATATGTTTTGCAAATATATTCTCCCAATCACTGGTTTTTCTTTATATTCTCTTAATAGTCTTCTGCATTACAGAATAATTTTAATGAAGTCTTATTTAGAATTATTTTTCATTTCAAAGATTGTGCTTTAGGTGTCTTTTTGCATCTTATTTTGTCTTTTTCTCCATTTCTGAGAACTCAAAATGCAGTTCTGTGTGACCTGTGGCCTTGCCATTTTCTAGTCACATGAGCTTGAACAGATTTCATTTCCTCTCTCAATTTCAGTTTCCAAGTTCTTTGTCTATAACATGGAAATTATAATGTGTTCTTTCTGAGTGTGTTTAAAGGGTTATTCCTTGGAAGAAAAGTTATGACCAACCTAGACAGCATATTTAAAAGCAGAGACATTACTTTGCCAACAAAGGTCCATCTAGTCAAGGCTATGGTTTTTCCAGTGGTCCTGTATGGATGTGAGAGTTGGACTGTGAAGAAAGCTGAGCATGGAAGAACTGATGCTTTTGAACTGTGGTGTTGGAGAAGACTCTTGAGAGTCCCTTGGACTGCAAGGAGATCCAACCAGCCCATTCTGAAGGAGATCCACCCTGGGATTTCTTTGGAAGGAATGATGCTGAAGCTGAAACTCCAGTACTTTGGCCACCTCATGAGAAGAGTTGACTCATTGGAAAAGACTCTAATGCTAGGAGGGATTGGGGGCAGGAGGAGCGGGGGACGACTGAGGATGAGATGGCTGGATGGCATCACTGACTCGATGGACGTGAGTCTGAGTGAACTCCGGGAGGTGGTGATGGACAGGGAGTCCTGGCGTGCTGTGATTCATGGGGTCACAAAGAGTCGGACACGACTGAGTGACTGAACTGAACTGAAAGGGTTATGTAAGACTATGCATTGAAAATCACCATTTAAACTGTAAGTTTCTGTGTTATTTTATTTTTCCTCATCTTCCTCATTTGTCTTTCTCACCATTTTCTGTTACCTAGTCTTGAATATAGGAGACATATTTGCCACTCATCATGTACATGAATAAATAATTCTTTCACTGACCTGGTAGTTAATAGCAAGTTGCATGTATGTGAACCCAGCCAAAAGAAGTTTTAAAAATGATCTGAACTGACTGTTCTCACCTTAAGTCAGTGGGACCGAGAGGGTGAGTGAGGTGTGTGTGTGGGCTTGTCTGTCTTGTACCTGGTCTTTTGGTACTCTCGGCCTAGTGAGCTCAGAGTAGTCCAAGATCACATTTTAAAGTTAAAATTAATCCAAGGTCATATTTTAACCCTAAAATTAATTTGACAGAGAGAACAATTCCATTGTGGGCCCTCATACCCAACCTTGTCATAAATATTGGCTCAACAAGATATCACATCCATTGAGGCAGTGGTTTTCAAACTGTTAGATGTTGAGGTCTGATAATATGTGTATCCTGCAGTTGTTTGGGGAGGGGAACAGTACTGTCAGGACTCTGAGACCACCCTCCTGACTTCATGAGAATAGTTTTGCTTGTTTTAATTAAGTTCTCATGTAAAATTGTGCTTGAAGTAATGTTTTTTCCTGCTAACAAATTTTTTCTATAAATCAGAATTATAAACTGAAGTTCAAGATTCTAATGAATTCACTGGTACTGTGTCTTACAAACTAGAGAATATATATCAAGTCTGTTTACTGGAAGAATTATATTAAATGCATTAGTTGTTTTATATGACTAGAATGCCATTGGGTATGTTATCCAAGATATGGTGTTTGAACAGTGAACTATTCTTACCTTAAAGCCTTCTGTTTTTATAACCGCCTATGACAGAGCCACTATATCTTGTAACTAGTTCAACTCAAGTTGAAAAGCACTTATTCCCACACTCTAATATGTTTTCTCTCTCACTTGATTTATAAACCTGGCCTTTATATTTTGAGAGCCAAGGATGTGGATGTAAGACCTGAGATATAAATGATGAGGTTGTTTATTATTCTCTTCTTTCTCCAAAGAGACAGGTCAAGCAAGAGTTAGAAGCAAGAATTGTATGAATGGAAATAAAAAGGACGCCTCAATGGAAACATTAAACCCATTAATTTTAGATGTTTAGTCCACTAATTTCTACTGATCTACCCTTTGAAATATCTTCTGTATCTGGTTCTTGTTTCTATTCCCACAACTTCCCTCCTTCCAAATATTTTTCAATTCACGTAATTCTCCCTGTGTTCATTCCCTCTCACCTTTAATTCATTCTACATATGGCCTTGAAAATTAACTTTTTAAAATGCTAATCCTATACTATTGCTTTAAGGCTAAGAAAAAAAAAAATCTCAAATGAATATTCCTTATGTCAGGATCAAGTTCTTACTAAACACCATGGCATTCAAGTTTTCCATAAGTTTTATTTATCTTTAAAAAGATTCAAATTCTTTTAGTATTTCCCAATCTTATTTTTTAAGTCTTTGCTCATGTTTTATTTCTATAAGCTCATCTGGTTGTCAAAATATATGGACTGTTCTCCTTTCAAAGTTCAGTCTGATCCATCACTCCAACTACAACCATCTTTGGATCACTATTTTTAAGTTGCTCTAAATATATATTCTGAGAAATTAATTTTGATTAAATTAATACTAACTTTTAATTATTTTTGTTGTATTTATAAGTAGATTGCTATCTATTGGAAAACAAGAATCAGATTGTCCACAGAACCACAACCACAGACAACAATGAAAGCCACTATGATTTCTTATCAGTACTTATTATGACCAAGATATGTGATAAGCACCATGTCTTTTATTTTTTAATCTTCAAAGTTACTGCAGGCTAGTCTTTATTATTTCATTTGACACATGACAAAATAAAGGCTTATAGATAGGTGTTAAATAGCTTTACCAAGATACCACAAACAATATTTAGTAGAGCTGGACTTAAAACCAATTCTGTTGGAAAACTAACAAACAGAAAGCCCTTTTCAGTTTATATATTGTACAGTATTTGCTTTGGTATCTGTTTCAGCAGACAATACAGCTCTACCAAAAAGGAAAATGAAATGAGTTTTGAAATCCAGCCTTACAGAAGAAAACACTAGTCTTGATAAGGAAACAGATTAAAATATTTCCAAAGCTTCCTTAGAATAACTAAATTCCTATCTTAAAAAAAAAAAAAAAGAAGGGGGGAAATGCACACACTAAAAAAAAAAAAAGATTAATTCCTGTGAGGTAAGGAACTGATATTGGAGTCATGTTAGAGACCCTTACTAGTTGTGCCATGACATGAAATTTTCCTGAATCAAGCAAACGTTATAAAGTTCTGTGACCAAAGATAGAAAAGGGGAAGGTGGTCCTTGTGAAACTGAAAACTCAGCATCTGTGCACTGGATGTGAGAGTTGGAGCATAAAGAAGGCTAAGCACCACAAGATTGATGCTTTTGAACGCTAGTGTTGGAGAAGGCTCTTGAGAGCCCTTTGAACTGAAAGGAGATCCATCCTGAATACTCAATGGAAGAAGGACTGATGCTGAAGCTGAAGCTCTAATACTTTGGCCACTTGATGCAAAGAGCTAGCTCATTTGAAAAGACCCTGATGCAGGGAAAGATTGAAGGCAGGAGGAGAAGGGGATGACAGTGGATGAGACGGTTGGATGGCATCACCAACTCAATGGACATGAGTCTGAGCAAACTTCAGGAGATAGTGAAGGACAGGGAAGCCTGGTGTGCTGCAGTCACGGGGTCGCCAAGAGTCAGACACGACCGAGTGACTGAACAAGAAGAAAAGAGTAGCTTTCTTGCTTTGCCAGGCAAAGGTGGACTCACTGGCTCCTGCCCCTTGAAGCAGTGATTCACGGGTGGGCTTTCTGATAAGGTTAGGGTGTGTTAGGGCCTGCACTCCTTTACTCTGATCTCAGGTGGTCTCCCCTGAGCTTCTCTGGCTCTCAAGGTTATGAAACTGTGGCTTTCTCTGGAATTAAGAATGCTTCATCGAGTATCTAATATCTTGCATGTGTTGGGGATGTTAGTTCTGCAGAAGGGCTCAAAGATGTTGTTATGTGGACCTCTTGAAGCAGAACCAGGACTCAGCCCAAACCTGCTCTGTTGTTTCTTGACTGCTCCTCCCTTGTCTCTGTATCCCTTTCCTTGGAAATCAGGGAAGGTCAAGGAGGCTGAAGTCTGTTTCCTACAAACCAGAAGCAGGGAACGCAGAGAGGCTTCTCTATACCGTCCTGCTCCCGTTCACTTGGAGAAAACTCTGTGAAAGCATGGGCTGTAGAGTTTCCTTTACTGAAGCTAGAATCAAGTGAAGTCGCTCAGTCGTGTCTGACTCTTTGCGACCCCATGGACAGTAGCCTACCAGGCTCCACCATCCATGGGATTTTCCAGGCAAGAATAATGGATGGGCTGCCATTTCCTTTTCCAGGGGATCTTCCCAACCCAGGGATCTAACCCGGGTTCTCCTGCATTGCAGACACTTTAGCGGCAGAGCCACCAGGGAAGACAAAGGAGCTTACAAAAGGCTTACCCTTTCTTTGGAAAAGTTTACCAATGACTAAGGTAGTACAAGCTCTGTTCTCTCCATAGGCTTTCATTCCCAAAGAAATTAGGGAAGAGATTACAGAACAATTCTGCTATTTATTCCACCAAAATGGTGTAACTTCTGGTCTCACTAATATTTTTAGCTAGGAGAAGCAGTAGAGTATATTTAGCATACTTATTCTAGCTTCTAGAATACTTATTCTAGCATACTTATTTTGACTTCCCTGGTGGCTCAGAGGGTAAAACGTCTGCCTGAAATGCGGGAGACCCAGTTCGATCGCTGGGTCGGGAAGACCCCATGGAGAAGGAAATGGCAACCAATTCCAGTACTCTTGCCTGGAAAAATCCCATGGACAGAGGAGCTTGGTAGATTATGGTCCATGGTGTCGCGAAGAGTTGGACACGACTAAGTGACTTCACTTTCGTTTATCTGCAAAATGTTTTTCTTTGTTTAGAACATTGAAGAAAGACATCTTGGAGTGACTTCTTTGATACATTTTTTTTTGTTATTTTTTCTGATTATTATAAGCTTCTGTTTTTCTACTTCTACAATGCCTTTGGTCATTATGGATATATATCACAGCACAAATATTGCCCAATAAATTTTTTGGAAAAAGCAAAGGTTCTATTAATAGCCATAGTGATGGGAAAACACATTTAGAAATCTCTGTTTGTCCTCTCACTTCCAATTTGTTTCCTCTAATTCACTACGTCAGTAAGTCAGCCTCACTTGGAACTAAGATTCCTTAATTTTCTGCTAGGCAGATTTCTTATCTTTCTGGGACAGACATTGTCTGGCTCTGATCAGATTGTTGACTGAGAAAATAAGAGCTTAGAGAGAGACTGAATAACATTCAAAACAAGCAAATAAATAAAGAAGCCTAGGAAAACATGAGTACTTTCCCTAAAGAAAAAAAGAGTGCACGTAAACTAAGTAAACTATTTTTTTTTCCCTCAAGAATGTCACTTCTTGACTGTTTGAACAAGATTATTATTTGGGAGATAAAATAGCCATGGAATATCTTGTACTAAAATTTTTAAAAATCTGGTTACATTTTAAAATTTTTTTATAGTTTGAAATCTATGTGTGAGTTATAGCTATAACCTGTGTATCCCTCCTTTTACACAGGTCAAATAAGTTTAGACTATAAACTATCAAGGCAAAACCAGTTGGTTAGTAAAACTTATGAGAAGGAACAAAGGGTAGTCTTAGGAAACAAACCTTAGAATTTCATGGGAATGAAAGTTGGTCAGATGATATGCCCCTTAAAGTTTTATATGGTTTAATTAATCATTGCTAAATTCTTAAAGAAGCAAATGCATTTTGGATTTTAGGGAGGCTCCAAATGACAGAAATGTTATTGGAAATCCTTGAAGGGCCCAGCGGGATTTGTCTATCCTTATTAACTAGAAAAGAAAAGTTATGACCTTGGAAGAAAAGTTATGACCAACCTAGACAGCATATTAAAAAGCAGAGATGCTACTTTGCCAACAAAGCCCATCTAGTCAAGGGTATTGTTTTTCCAGTAGTCATGTATGGATGAGAGAGTTGGACTATAAAGAAAGCTGAGAGCTGAAGAATTGATGCTTTTGAACTGTGGTTTTGGAGAAGACTCTTGAGAGTCCCTTGGACTGCAAAGAGATACAACCAGTCCATCCTAAAAGAGATCAGTTCTGAATATTCATTGGAAGGACTGATGCTAAAGCTGAAATTCCAATACTTTGGCCACCTAATGCAAATAACTAACTCATTTGAAAAGACCCTGATGCTGGGAAAGTTTGAAGGTGGGAGGAGAAGGGGATGACAGAGAATGAGATGGTTGGATGGCATCACTGACTTGATGGACATGAGTTTGAGTAAACTCCGGGAGTTGATGATGGACAGGGAGGCCTGGTGTGCTGCAGTCCATGGGGTCACAAGGTGTCAGACATGACTGAATGACTGAACTGACTGACTGATTAACTAGAGAAGGTTGGGAAAACACTCTAGAGGTGAAGTGTTGTATAGAATACTGTCGTTATTGGGGTCATTAAGCATGAGTTAATATATACATATGGAACTGGTCTGTCTTCCTTAATCCTAACAAAATGAAATTTCCCACTGTATATTTCCCTTCTGGTCTTAAAACTACTATTGATTTTTAAATTGTGATTTTTTTATTTAAAGAACCACATAAATGTGTATTCATTGTAATTGTACCTTTGGGTCGCTATTATAATCTAACCTAGAAGGATGTACATAATTATTTGAAATAAAATTTAATGTAACATTTTGGTAACCTTTATTTGAAGTCTAAAAATTATCTTTACTATTATTACCTTTTATTATATATTTTAATTATCCTTCCTCCTCTTAGTCTATACATTCCCTTATTTTGAAAGCTAAAGTAGACTCAAGGAGATTATTAAAGTTAGGAATGTGAAATTCCTCATTTCCTTCATTCTAAAATCGTTGAATATATTTGTATCAGTTATTAGGAAATCTTTTGTTGATATGAAACAAACTTTCAATCTGATAATGAGTTTTATCTCCAATAGAAATAAAGAATCCAGGATCATAGAAAAAGGAAGGGGATTCCAGAAAAAGCATCTACTTCCAGTTAGCCTTTGACTGTGTGGAGCACAACAAACTGTGGAAATTCCTTAAATGGATGGGAATACCAGACCACCTTTCCTGTCTCCTGAGAAACCTATGTGCAGGACAAGAGTCAACAATTAGAGCAGGACATGGAAAAATGGACTGGTTCCAAATTGGAAAAGGAGTACGTCAAGGCTGTATATTGTTACCCTGCTTATATAACTTATATGCAGAATACATCATGAGAAATGCTGGGCTGGATGAATCACAAGCTGAAATCAAGATTGCCAGAAGAAATTTTAACAGCCTCAGATATGCCGACAATACCACTCTAGTGGCAGGAAGCAAGAGAAACTAGACAGTCTCTTGATGAAAGTGAAAGAGGGTGAAAAAGCTGGCTTAAAACAACACTCCAAAAATTAAGATCATGGCTTTGGGTCCCATCACATCATGGCAAATAGATGGGGAAAAATGGAAACAGTGTCAGACTTTATTTTTGGGGGCTACAAAATCACTGTGATGGTGACTGCAGCCATGAAATTAAAAGACGCTCGCTCCTTGAAAGAAAGACTATGACAACTAATGTAGACAGCGTATTGCAAAGCAGAGACATTCCCTGAGGGAATCCGTGTTGGTGCAGAGGTGCCTGTAGAGGGTCATGGGCCACCAGATCCCCCTGGGGCTGGAGGCCTGTGGTCCCTCCTAGGCCCCGATTCTTGATTCTCACCTCCTCAACTCCTCACCTCCCCACTGTCTTGGCAGGCCCCTATGGCTTGTAGCACAGATGTGGAGTGCATATTTTACCATCTGTGAAAACTTCTCTGTAATTTATTTTTTCCTCACTCAAGTATTAAAGATTACAGCAAATTTAAAAGATATGAATGAATATCCTACAAAAAGAAAAAGGAAGACTTTATATCTTTCTACTTATTCAGATTCTTCTGGAATAAGCAGAATTGCAGATGGATTCAGTGGAATTTTTTTCTGACCATTGTTACAGTGTTCTGTGAGACAACCAGACAAAATATTTTGACAACAAAGATGATGATTCAGATACAGAGACATCAAATGACTTGCCAAAATTTACAGATGGAATCAAGGTCAGAAACAGAAATCAATACAACTGGTTCCTGGTCCTGTTCTTAGAATTCTAGACCACACTGCCTTTCCTACAGAAAAATCTGCTTTTATTGAAATCTGTGATAAAGAGTTTAACTCTCCTGAATCAGCCCACCAGCAAACTCAAGGAGAGAGCCCTACTGAAATTCACACTACTGAAGATGTTCCGGTTGCCACAGAAGTACATGAAATTTCTGAAGATTATGATATGGAGACAGAAAACAAATCCTCTGAGGCTCTCCGAGACCAAACTGATGAAGAGCCACCAGCTAAACATTGCAAAATTGTTGGCAAGAGCCAAGCTTTGAATGTGACTGTCCAGCAGAAACAACCTTGCGGCTGCTACTGCTAGTAGCAGTAGTTTCTGCCCAGCAGAAACGACCTTATTGAGAGCTAATAGCAGTGACCCCTATAAATGTGAACTTTGTGAGTCCAACAGGAGAAATTTTTCTGATTTAAAGCAGCTTATGATCTTGAAGCACACTGATTCAAAGGTGTGCTGAGTCTGCAGAGGAAGTTTCGCTACTAGCTTGTGATCAGACATCCAAACTGCATGAAGAGGATCCTGACATTTGTAAATACTGTGATTATAAGACAGAAAGCCGTGGTATATGTACACAATGGAATACTAGTCAGCTATTAAAAAGAGTGCATTTGAATCAGTTGTAATGAGGTGGATGAAACTGCAGCCTATTATACAGAGTGAAGTAAATCAGAAAGAAAAATACCAATACAGTGTATTAATGCATATATATGGAATTTAGAAAGATAGTAATGATGACCCTATATGTGAGACAGCAAAAGAGACACAAATGTAAAGAACAGACTTTTGGACTCTATGGGAGAAGGTGAGAGTGGATGATTTGAGAGAATAGCATTGAAACAAGTATATTACCATATGTGAAATGGATCGCCAGTCCAGGTCCGATCATGAGACAGGGCATTCAGGGCTGGTGCACTGGGATGACCCTGAGGGATGGGATGGGAAGAAAGGTAGGAGAGGGGTTCAGGATGGGGGACACATGTACATCCATGGCTGACTGATGTCAATATATGGCAAAATCCACTACAATACTGAGTGGTTAAAATAAAAAATTAAAAATTTTTTGAGACCCTCAGCTGGCACATTGCAGACACCCATTTTAGTGATCACCTTTATGGGTGTGAGAAGTGTGATGTACAATTCTCCTAGAGCTCCTACATTTCTAGGAGCATAGCTGTGATGAACAGTACTTGTGTCTGTTCTGTGAACATGAAGTGAATGATCCAGAAGGCTTGCATAGCCATGTGTTAAATGAGCATGCAGTTAATTAATAAAGTAATAAGTATAACATTGGAGAACATGGACAATAGAACCTCTTAAACAAAATCACACCTGAGAAATGTAAAAACTTCTTTGTTAGTCAAGTATGTGGGTTTCAGGGTAGACTTCATACAAATGTTAACAGATATGTTGCTATTGAACATATTACATTTTTTTCCACGTTTGTGATGACTGTGGGAAGGGCTTCTCAAGTATGCTAGAATATTGCAAACACTTAAATCATGTTTATCTGAAGGGATTTGCTTATGTCAATACTCTGAATATTCAACAGGAGAGACTGAAGATTTTAAATTTCATCTGGATCACAAACATTCAGCTGATTTACCTCATAACTGTAGTGAATGCTTGATGAAGTTTGGAAATGAAAGAGAATTAATAAGTCAATTTCCATTCTATGAGACACCTTGATTGTTCTCTTTAAATTCCGTAATGTTGGTGTGAAATAACTACTTTGGCAATGTTAAAAAAAAAAAAAAAGCAGAGACATCACTTTGCTGACATAAGTCCATATAGTCAAAGCTATGTATTTTCCAGGATATACGGATGTGACAGTTGGACCATAAAGAAGGCTTAGTGCCAAAGAGTTGATGCTTTCAAATTGTGGTACTGGAGAAGACTCTTGAGAGTCTCTTGGTTAGCAAGGAGAACACACCAGTCAATCCTAAAGGAAAGCACCCTTAAGTATTCATTGGAAGGACTGATGCTGAAGTTGAAGCTCCAATTCTTTGGCCATCTGATGTGAAGAGTTGACTCATTGGACAGACTCTGATGCTGGGAAAGATTGAAGGCTGGATGAGAAGGCGACAACAGAGGATGAGATGGTTGGATGGCATCACTGAGTCAATGGACATGAGTTTGAGAAAACTTGGGGAGATAATGAAGGACAGAGAAGCCTGGCTTGCTGCAGTCCATGGGGTCACAAACAGCCAAACATAACTTAGCCACTTAACAACAACAGCATCTCCAATAAGACTTTGTTTTCATTATTCATTTTATTTGTTTTATGATTCTTTTACTTTTATATTATACTGAAGGTGAAGGTGAAGTCGCTCAGTCGTGTCCGACTCTTCGCAACCCCGTGGACTATAACCTATTAGGTTTCTCTGTCCATGGAATTCTCCAGGCAAGAATACTGGAGTGGATTGCCATTTCCTTCTCCAGGGGATCTTCCCGACCCAGGGATCGAACCCGGGTCTCCCACATTGGAGGCAGACGCTTTAACCTCTGAGCCACCAGGGAAGCAGATTACCCATATTTGTTATATTTCCTTGTAATTAACAAAATGCTTTCTTACAAACTCCATAAACATAGAAGTTCAAAAAAAGAAAAGAAAGTTAAAAGAAAAAGTGAAAATGTACTTGCTCAGTCCAGCCCTTTACAACACCATGGACTATAGCCCGCCAGTCTCCTCTGTCTATGGAATTCTTAAGGCAAGAATACTAGAGTGGGTAGCCATTCCCTTCTCCAGAGGATCTTCCCAAGCCAGGGACTGAGCCAAAGTCTCTTGCATTGAAGGCAAATTCTTTACCATCCAAGCCACCAGTTCAGTTCAGTTGAGTTGCTCAGTCATGTCCAACTCTTTGTGACCCCATGGACTGCAGCACACCAGGCCTCCCTGTCCATCGCTACTCCTGGAATTTACTCAAACTCATGTCCATTGAATTGGTGATGGTATCCAACCATCTTATCCTTTGTCGTCCCCTGCTCCTCCTGCCTTCAATCATTCCCAGCATCAGGGTCTTTTCAAATGAGTCACTTCTTTGCAGCAGATGGCCAAAGTATTGGAGTTTCAGCTTCAGCATCAGTCTGAATAATCAGAACTGATCTCCTTTAGGATGGACTGGTTGGATCTCCTTGCAGTCCAAGGGACTCTCAAGAGTCTTCTGCACCACAGTTCAAAAGCTTCAATTCTTCAGCTATCAGCTTTCTTTATAGTCCAACTCTCACATCCATACATGGCTACTGGAAAAACCATAGCTTTGACTAGAGGGACCTTTGTTGGCAAAGTAATGTCTCTGCTTTTGAATATGCTATCTAGGTTGGTCATAACTTTTTTTCCAAGGAGCAAGCGTCCTTTAATTTCATGGCTGCAGTCACCATCTGCAATGATTTTGGAGTCCCAAAAAATAGCCTGTCACTGTTTCCGTTGTTTCCCCATCTATTTACCATAAAGTGATGGGACCAGATGCTATGATATTAGTTTTCTGAATGTTGAGTTTTAAGCCAACTTTTTCACTCTCCTCTTTCACTTTCATCAAGAGGCTCTTT
>SJYX01008937.1:4295-21337 GCA_006410675.1 Oreotragus oreotragus
AAGTTATTGATATTTCTCCTGGCAATCTTGATTCCAGCTTGTGCTTCTTCCAGCCCAGCATTTCTCATGATGTACTCTGCATAGAAGTTAAATAAGCAGGGTGACAATATGCAGAGCTTAGGCAGTCTATATGTTAGTTATATCCCAACACAGCTGGAAAGACAAAAATAGAGATAAAAGGATTTGTACATCCTGAAAAAGAGAGACCATATTGAAAACATTCACCTTAGCAACTTCTGATAGAGAGACAAAACTGATTTTAATTTACTACTGATTTTTATCAAACTTTTAAGTTTTAGTTTAAGAGACAGGATCATAATTCTTTTCCCCAGTTACTAACACTTTGATTGTCTCAAATTCCCAAAAGGAAGTCCAAAATATCATGCTGTAGAATTTCTTATGACCTAGAATCTGTACTGTTTTTCTGCAAAGGAGCCAGTATCACCCCAAAGTGCCTCTCTTCACTCTTGGAGTCATAAAAATTATGCTTTTCAGTATAATCTTGGACACGATCTAGTACAAAATAGTGAATGCTCTAACTCCTTCTGAGGGCTTGCTGGGTCTTTGTGAATAAGATTTCTTTGGTGATCCATTCATTCACCAGAAGAATGTTGTTCTGATGTTTTCGCAGAACATCTGGTTCAGATTAATTTCTAAACAACAGTTCCAGCCTGGGTAATACCTATGAGCTCATACTTTCTTACAATTTGGGTGAAATAGTCATTCTTCCATAGTTTGAGATCACCAAAGGACCCCAATAAATCTGCCCCACACAGCAATATTACCTTTGGCACACCTTTTGCTTCTGACCCCATGGATTTCTTTTGACTAAAATCTTGACTTTGTTCAACCAACTTCCTCCTCCATTCAGGTCTTTCTGGCATAGGTGTGTCCTTCTGGTGATTAAAGCTACTAGCCTCCAATTTCTCTCAATGGTGTCTGAGGACCTTACCAGTCTCTAGCCACTCCTTCTGAAGATTTTCCCTTGCACCCACTTCCACCTACTTTGAATTCTAAGTGTCAAGATATGCAATGATAACTCAGCAATGGGCAAAGAAGAATTTGATGCTTCTTATATACCTTGCTGACAGGATAAATTGTGCCTAGTTTAACTGTATATTTTCCTATTGCATTCATGTAGTTCTTGACCAGTTCAAACAACCTGAGGTGCATGTTGATGACTGAAATAAAAAACCACAAGCAAGGAGAACCACAGTTACCTTCTCAGAATTTTCTAGGCTAACAATGTTAAGTTGTTGGTCTAAGTGCAAAACCCTGACACATCCTTTGTCATTCTTACAATGGAAATTCTGTCATTCTGAAGTGTTTTTCAAGGTTGACTGTTGGAATCATTCCAACTTGTGTGTCAACAGTCTTCTCCAAGTTGAGCTAGAACAGAGGATCCACATCCATATTGTAACTCACGCCCTCAAGGTTGACTGGCAAGAATCCTTGTATCTCATTGCTTTTATTTACATATCTTAGTTTATCAAGTGGAATTTTAAAGCAGTTTTCTTGTTATTGCCATTCATATCCTTTGTTGATTTTTAAAAATAGGAACTCCTTAACTCTATTGCTTTTGTATTGTTATTTGTTATTGTTGTCATCATCTTGGTAGTTCATTTGTAAGAATTTTTGGATATGCTAGACTTTGATTTATTGTCTTTTACATATGTCTCAAAAATTTACAGTATGCTTCATAAATGTTGTTCCCTGTCTGTTATAGTGTTTTAAAACACTCTATGGGTATCAACTGTTGATTGAAAATGTTAATTGTCTTTAATGTTTTTGGTGTATTTATATGGTTTTCCCTATCCTTAGGTTAGCTTTGTATTTTTTTTCTTACTTTTGCTCTTTAATCTATTTAGAGTTCAATTCTGTCTCCAGTAACTAGATAAATAAGGAGGGGGAAAGGGAAAAAGCTTCCTTACAGAAGAATTCCAATTAATAGATGTGGGCAGAATGAGGAAAACCAAAAATTACCATTAGAACATCACAGTTACGTTGCTGCAGGCAATATCCATGGATGAATGCCAAATATTTGTTAATTTCTATGGTGATTGTGACATATGTCTGCAAGTTCTTTGTTATGTCTCTCTCCAGGAGGTGAAGGTTAATTCCCCTCTGTTAAGTGTGGGCTGGACTGTGACTGTATTCTAATAAATAGAGAACAGAAAGGAAAAATTAATAACTTTATAGCAGAAAATATGGGCAGACACCAATTACTAGTGACCAAATTAAGGTTACCAGTAACAAATCATTTTGACATCATACATCTTCTGATAAAATGTGATGAGACAGGCAAATCACCTTTATTGTATTTTTATAAAAATAAATTCTCCCTCCAATTTTTCCAAACTCCATCTAATCAAGGGACAACAATAGACAAACCCAAACTGAAGGACATTTTACAAGATACCTGACCAGTATTCTTCAAAATCATTAAGAGAAATGAGACAGATGATAAACTGTCTGATTAAAAAATATTTAGAAATGTGATGACTAAATGCAGTGTGTGATCTTGAGAAATCAGTGAAAAAATGGGTTACATTCAAATAAACTTTAGTTGATAGTAATGTATCAATGTTAATTTCTTAGTATTCATAAATGTCCAATGGTTATGTAAAGTAACACTGCGGGAATCTGAATGAAGGATAGATATAAAGAAACTCTTTGTGCTCCTGGAAACTCTTCTGCAAATCTAAGTGAAATTTGTCTAAATAAAAATGTATTTCCAATTACAAAATTTTTTTTATAAAGCTTTACACCTTGCAAGTAGTATAAAAAATCTCAGGGAATTTTTCATAGCAATATGATGTGGAAGGCGTTTTGGAGACTGACAGACTTGACTAAAAAATTGACTAAAAACAATAGGGCAAAAAGACATACTTTACTTAAAAGCAACAGTTAAAAAAAAAAGCAAACAGGATATTGTACAATACCATGCATCGGAAGGGATCTTGAGTTCATAGTATCCTGGACACTCGGGATCCTGGGCGCTCTCATACTAAAAAATTGACTAAAAACAATAGGGCAAAAAGACATACTTTACTTAAAAGCAACAGTTAAAAAAAAAAGCAAACAGGATATTGTACAATACCATGCATCGGAAGGGATCTTGAGTTCATAGTATCCTGGACACTCGGAATCCTGGGCGCTCTCACAGGTAGAAAGGTGCTCTCAATGAGCTTGATACAACTTTATTTCAAAGTTTTTGTGAGCATATCTCACAACTTTGTGCTGTCCCTGAGTGCTGGGGGTGCGAGTCAGAGTGACTCTAGTCATTGTCCACATCTTGCCGTGAATCCTTGACTCTAAGACAATGGCCATAAAGACTGGATAGACAGCGAAGTGACACATCAGTTTTCAGATTTTTGAGTGTTACTGATTGCTGCATCTGTGGTGTTGCCTGTTTCCCTTTCCGGCAGCTGGGGTACTCAGAGCAGAGAAAACCACGTAAGGAGAAAGTGTTGCAGCTCACCTGGTTCTAAAGACCGTGTGATTCTCTGAGAGGGGTGGGAACACCAGGCAGGCGCTGCTCTGATGAAGTCAGAGGGTGCAGGGAGGAAGACCTGCTCTCCGCCACTGTGTCCAGGCCTTACCCATCCCTCCCAGTCTTGTCACAAACGTTCTTGTGACTTTCCAGAGGGAAAGATCAGATAAGCCTTATCCCTCAATGAAAGAGGAGAAAAATGGAACGTGGGTCACCTCCACCACACCAAAGATTGTGTGCCCCAGGTATGCACTTTCTGTCTAGCTCCTATTGGGTTTTCTCTTTCTGTTGGCAGTAAACACTACAAATGTTTTTGGAGTAAAAATCATTGTCATTTCTGAAAGTAACTGCCCCTGAACGCTTCTTTTTCCTATTTTCCCAATCTCTAAAATATAGGATCATTCTTCAGATGCCTTTCAGTTATTGCAGACTTTGAGTACTCCCATGTTAATCTATTTCCTTATAAGTCCTTCTTGTAAAAATCAATTTCTTCTTTTGCCCTCCTACTGTCTGCTCATATTCTTTAATTCAAACACTTATAATAATTTAGTAATTCATCATACTACTTTTAGCTTCTTCAGTCTATCCTAGGAATAGCTGAAAAAAACAATTTTTTGTATAAGCTATGGCTTGACAGGCATATTTTTCTGGTCAAATATGTGCAACACTCTCTATTATCTACAAGTACCCTCCTAAAAGTCTTAGTCTAGATGTCCAGCCTTGCTGTCCATTGTCTATAGTATTTCTCAACATTATGTCCATTGTTTCTCTGCCTGGTTTTCATGGTTACCTGCAGGATTCACAGTAGGTAGTAAGGAGGCATAATTACCACAAACTGTATTTGTTGTTCAGTCACTAAGTCATGTCTGACTATTTGCAACCCCATGGACTGAAGCACAGGCTTTCCTGTCCTTTACTATCCCCCAAAGTTTTCTCAAACTCATGTCCATTGAGTCAGTGATGCCATCCAACCGTCTCATACTCTGTTACCCCTTCTTGTCTTGCCCTCAGTCTTTCCCAGCATCAGGGTCTTTTCCAAAGGGTCAGCTCTTCACATCAGGTGGCCAAAATACTGGAGCTTCAGCTTCAGCATCAGTCCTTCCAATGAATATTCAGGGTTGATTTCCTTTAGGACTGACTGGTATGATCTCTTTGCTGTCCAAGGGACTCTCAAGAGTCTTCTCCAGCACCACAGTTTAAAAACACCAATTCTTCAACCTTCTTCAAGGCCCAACTCTCACATCCATACATGACTACAGTGGAAAACCATAGCTTTGACTAGATGGACCTTTATAAGTAAAGTGATGTCTCTGCTTTTTGATACGTTGTCTATGTTTGTCATAAATTTTTTCCAAGGAGCTAGCATGTTTTGATTTCATGACTGGAGTCACCATCCACAGTGATTTTGGAGGCCGAAAAAAAAAAAAATTCTGTCACTGTTTCCATTTTTTCACTGTCTGTTTGCCATGAAGTAAGGGGACTGGATGTTATGATCTTAGTTTTTTGAATATTGGTTTTAGGCCAGCTTTTTCATTCTCCTCTTTCACCTTCATCAAGAGGTTCTTTAGTTCCTCTTCACTTTCTGCCATTAGAGTGGTATCATCTGCAGATCTGAGATTGCTGATATTTCTCCAAGCTATCTTGATTCCAGCAGCTTGTGCTTTATCCAGTCTGACATTTTACATGATATTCTCTGCATATAAGGTAAATAAACAGGATGACAATATACAGCCTTGATATATTCCTTTCCCAATTTGGAACCAGTCTGTTGTTCCAAGTCTGGTTCAAACTGTTGGTTCTTGACCCACATATAGGTTTCTGAGGAGACAGGTAAGGTGGTCTGGTAGTGCCATCTCTTTAAGAATTTTCCACAATTGTGATCCACACAGTCAAAGACTTTGACATAATCAATGAAGCAGAAGTAGGTGTTTTTCTGGAATTACTTTGCTTTCTCTATGATCCAATGAATTCTGGCAATTTGCCCCTGGTTCCTCTGCCTTTTCTAAACTCACCTTGTATTTTTGGAAGTTCTCAGTTCATATACTGCTAATGCCTAACTTGAAGGATTTTGAGCATAACCTTACCAGCACGTGAAATGAGTGCAATTGGTAATTGGAACATTCTTTGACGTTGCCCTTCTTTAGGATTAGAGTGAAAACTGACCTTATCCAGTCCTGTGGCCACTGCTGTGTTTTCCAAACTGCTGACAAACTGAGTGCAGCACTTTAACTGCATAAATCTTTCAGGATTTGAAATAGTTCAATTGGAATTCTATCATCTCCCAGCAATCTTAGTAGTAAAATGCATTAAACTTTATCCATCTATTTTATCTATGTTGTCACATGAATCAATGGTTTGTTCCTTTTGTTAAAGAATAGTATTCCACTGTTTGGAGGTACCATACTTTGTTGATCCACTCACCTGTTAAAGTACTTCTGGATTGCTTCCACTTTTGGGTGATTGTGAAAGAAGCTAGGTTTATAAACTTTTGAACTGGTAACTTTTATTCATTCACAAAATGGAACCAATGAAGGTTGGTTATCCCCACACATTCACCTTCCCTCCTGGTGCTCCTGGCCATGAACTGTATCTGAAGGAAGAAAGATAAAGGGAAATACGATTTTACCCTACCTGCTTCCGTGCCCTCAAGGGGCAAAGCAAATGGGCCTGGAACAACAACAACAAAAAAACCTTAGGGGATAGCATCAAAATCATTACTGCTCATATAATCAAAGCTATGGTAAAATGTGAAGGTTGAATTCTCCTCCATAAAGTGAGAAAAAAATCAGTCAGAAAATAGAGACATATTGTGAATTAAGACTTAGAGTTTATTGCTGCTCCTAAGTCGCTTCAGTTGTGTCTGACTCTGTGTGACCTCATAGACGGCAGCCCACCAGGCTCCCCCGTCCCTGGGATTCTCCAGGCAAGAACACTGGAGTGGGTTGCCATTTTCTTCTCCAATGCATGAAAGTAAAAAGTGAAAGTGAAGTTGCTCAGTTGTGTCTGACCCTCAGTGACCCCATGGACTGCAGCCTTCCAGGCTCCTCCATCCATGGGATTTTCCAGGCAAGAGTACTAGAGTGGGGTGCCATTGCCTTCTCCGAGAGTTTATTGACTGAGGTATATTAGAGGAATGCCTTGGTCATACTTTGCTGTATTTCTATCCTTTGGAAAAATTCTCATTAAAAATGTCCCTCAAGTCCTCAAATTCTCACAAACTGTCCCAGAAGTTAGTTCTGGTTATATTTCCTTAAGTGTGGATACAGGGTAACGAGAAATACAGCATTAAAGTTAAGAAATAGCATAGGTAAAAAAGCAATAATGTAAGACAACAGAGGGTAATTACATATAGGTCTTGAACTAGAAAGTAATCCAAGTTCTTAACTCATTTATTCTGATGCAATTTAATAAAGGACTGAGAACTCTTCAGAAAGTTATAGAGAAATGAGATACTGCAAATTAAATTTACATTGGAAATGTTAGCACATTTATCCAACATATATCCACAGGATATTCTTCACTGAGTAAATCTTAAGGGTGGATTTTTGATTTTATAAATTAAAACACTGATTCCCACTTAAACTGGATAGTTGGCCTTAAAAGTTGAAATCTGTGACTCAAATGAAATTGTCTCCAAATCTCCTCCTCCTCCTCGCCTTCTAGTGTCCAGTATATACCCCCCAGTACCTCCCTGATCTTTGTTTTCTCTTGAATTTTGACCTTGCCTTCTGTCTCTCACATTCATTCACAACACATCAGTTATTATTACAGTTAGCAGTTAGATGTATGGTTCTTGGCCCATAATTCTATCATGTCTTCATTCATTTTGAAAACCTCCACTGACTCCCTTTTACCTGGGCAGTGAACCTGGATGTACTTGACATGCAAGGCCCTCTACAGTCCAATCCCAGATATTTCCTGAATGCACATTGTACTCCACACTCCAAGCAAATCAGTCATCGAACTGGACCAGCAGTCATCAAAAGTTACTGCAGGAAGCACTCTTCTCTGCTACTCTCTCTATGACTGGTTATAATGTCTGCTTAGAATGGCTCTTTCCGACCTGTACCTATTCAAATTCTCTATATATTTCAAAATTCAGTTTGCCATAAAGGCTATTGCTATGGACTGTAGGAAATAAAACTGTACGATATGAGCTAAAGCAGTAGTTCTTATACATGTACCACCTTGTGAACCCCATCTCCAGATTCAGATCATGTGCATCTGTGTCTTTTAAAGTGCCTTTCTTAAGCGATCCTAAGAACCCCAAATCCAGCCCTGTGCAGGCTCTGCCGGTGATTCGGAGGCACTGGGTTAAAAATAAGAGGATGTGATTGATGGCACAGGTGTTTACATCAAAACTTTGGGGACTGAGTACTTTCGTGAGTATATAGGAACACAGTAAGCTGGCTTATTTGTACTGAAGCTCCAATACTTTGGTAACCTGAAGAGAAGAGCTGACTCGTTGGAAAAGATGCTGATGCTGGGAAAGATTGAGGGTGAGAAGAGAAGGGATGAGATGGTTGGATGGCATCACTGACTCAATGGACATGAGTTTGAATAAACTTCAGGAGATGGTGAAGGACAGGGAAGCCTGGCAGGCTGCAGTCCATGGTGTCACAAAAAGTTGGACATGATTTGACAACTAAACAACAGCAAATACATTTCAAATCAAACTAGGAATATAAAAGAGCTGTTAAAGGTAACAAGAAAGCCCTGCAGCTTAAACTCTACTTAATGATATAAAACTGAAAGGTAAGGAAACAGGCAAGTATATCTGCCCTCCTGATTCTTATTCCATATTGTACTGGAAGTTTAGCAGTTTCAATAAGTCAAGGAAAAAATTTTTGAAAAAGGAGGAAATAAAATATTCTGTTTGTAGACAACATGATTGTCTATGTAGAACATTATTATTGTTTAGTTGCTGAGTCGTGTCTGATTCTTTTGTGACCCCATGGACTGTAGCCCACAGGACTCCTCTGTTAATGAGATTTTCCAGGCAGGAAAACTGGAGTGGGTTGCTGTTTTCTTCTTCAAGGGATCTTCCCAACCTTAGGATTGAACCCACATCTCCTGCACTGGCAGGTGAATTCCTCACCACTGAGCCACTAGGGAACCCAGAAAGTTCCTAGGACTCTACAAAAAAGTTCCGAGAATACAAACATGAGTGAACAATATCGCAAGTTAAAAGTCAACTTGAAAAAATGAATTATACTTTTATATTTGAAAGAGTATTATTTAAGGTATTCAGTTCAGTTCAGTTAAGTCACTCAATCGTGTCTGACTCTTTGCGACCCCACGAGCTGCGGCACGCCAGGCCTCCCTATCCATCGCCAACTCCTGGAATTCACGCAAACTCACATCCATTGAGTCGGTGATGCCGTCCAGCATCCTCTGTCATCCCCTTTTCCTTCTGTCCCCAATTCCTCCCAGCATCAGAGTCTTTTTCAATGAGTCAACTCTTTGCACGAGGTGGCCAAAGTACTGAGTTTCAGCTTTAGCATCATTTCTTCCAAAGAACACCCAGGACTGATCTCCTTTAGAATGGAATGGTTGGATCTCCTTGCAGTCCATGGGACTCTCAAGAGTCTTCTCCAACAACACAGCTCAAAAGCATCAATTCTTTGGCACTCAGCTTTCTTCACAGTCCAACTCTCACATCCATACATGACCAGTGGAAAAACCATAGCCTTGACTAGAAGGACCTTAGTCGGCAAAGTAATGTCTTTGCTTTTGAATATGCTATCTAGGTTGGTCATAACTTTCCCTCCAAGGAGTAAGTAATTTCATGGCTGCAATCACCATCTGCAGTGATTTTGGAGCCCCCCAAAATAAACTCTGACACTGTTTCCCCATTTATTTGCCATGAAGTGATGGGACCGGATGCCATGATCTTTGTTTGCTGAATGCTAAGCTTTAAGCCAACTTTTTCACTCTCCTCTCGGGGAAGGCAATGGCACCCCACTCCAGTACTCTTGCCTGGAAAATCCAATGGACGGAGTAGCCTGGTGGGCTGCAGTCCATGGGGTCGCTAACAGTCGGACAGACTGAGCGACTTCACTTTCACTTTTCTCTTTCATGCATTGGAGAAGGAAATGGCAACCCACTCCAGTATTCTTGCCTGGAGAATCCCAGGGATGGGGGAGCCTGGTGGGCTGCCGTCTATGGGGTCACACAGAGTCGGACACGACTGAAGTGACTTAGCAGCAGCAGCTTTCACTTTCATCAAGAGGCTTTTTAGTTCCTCTTCCCTTTCTGCCATAAGGGTAGTGTCATCTGCATATCTGAGGTTATTGATATTTCTCCCGGCCATCACTTCATGGGAAATGGATGGGGAAACAGTGTCAGACTTTATTTTTCTGGGCTCCAAAATCACTGCAGATGGTGATTGCAGCCATGAAATTAAAAGCCGCTTACTCCTTGGAAGAAAAGTTATGACCAACCTAGATAGTATATTCAAAAGCAGAGACATTACTTTGCCGACTAAGGTCCGTCCAGTCAAGGTTCTGATTTTTCCAGTGGTCATGTATGGATGTGAGAGTTGGACTGTGAAGAAGGCTGAGCGCTGAAGAATTGATGCCTTTTAACTGTGGTGTTGGAGAAGACTCTTGAGAGTCCCTTGGACTGCAAGGAGATCCAACCAGTCCATTCTGAAAGAGATCAGCCCTGGGATTTCTTTGGAAAGAATGATGCTAAAGCTGAAACTCCAGTACTTTGGCCACCTCATGTGAAGAGTTGACTCACTGGAAAAGACTCTGATGCTGGGAGGGATTGGGGGCAGGAGAAGGGGACGACAGAGGTTGAGATGGCTGGATGGCATTACTGACTTGATGGACGTGAGTCTGAGTGAACTCCAGGAGTTGGTGATGGACAGGGACGCCCGGCGTGCTGTGATTCATGGGGTCACAAAGAGTCGGACACGACTGAGCGACTGAACTGAACTGAACAGGGTAACAACTCATAACAGAATCATCCAGCCCAAAATGTCAATTGTGTTGGGGCTGACTAACCATGTTAAAAACCTAATGAAATATGCATAGAATCTATATGCTAAAAACTGTAAACAGAGATGAAAGCAATCAAAGAAGGTCTATAAATAGAGACACATACTATGTTCATGTGTTGGAATTTTCATTACAGTTAAGATGTCATTTATCCTCAAATTCATCAATAGATTTAATGCAATCCCAAACAAAATAGTGACATAAACTTTTATAGATAAGACAAGTTGATTCTAAAATCCATGTGAAAATTTAAAGCAGGGGTCACCACACTACAGCCCTTGAGTCAAATTAGGCCTGCAACCTGTTTGTATATGGCACATAAATAAAGAATAGATTTTATATTTTACAAAGTTAGGAAGAAATCCAAAAAAGTATATTTTATAAGTTAAATTATTTGATATTCATATTTCAGTGATCATAAACTTTTATTTGAACACAATCAATCATACTCATTTATTATGAATCATCTATGGCTATGACAGGCAGCTATGCCCGGCAGCTATGCCCTCATAGCTGTACTGGGTTTTGGCACCACCTTTTGAAACTGAAGTCAAGTGGACCTGTTCCCCCACCCGATCCCTGCTCTCTGGTCCTTGGGTGGGTGTGGCAGCCCTGATGATCTCTAAAGCATTTTCAGAGTCCTTCCTCTCTTGTCTTAAAGAGTAATGCATATTCATAGCTGAATATGGTCGACCATGTAGGGTCTAAGAAGCCTGGCAGATTTCCTTCATTTTGTCTTATTTTCCCAGCTTGCAGTACTTCCACTGGCACAATTCCATATCTGCTCCTGTTTTTGCTAAGATGATTAAATCCCTGGTTCTCACCCACTCTCTTCTCCTTATCAAAAAGTTGATTTGCCACTTTGTTAGTGTCCCTTCCCAAACACAAATTCTTGTAATATGAACAGACAGATAACTTCTGGTTCCTTTTTGCTTAACAGTTCCATCTGCAATTGATTTTTCTCCTCTCCATTTTACTATAAGCAGCCAGGAAGACCCAAATGACTCATTCAACACTTTGCTTAAAAATCTCTTCAGCTAAACATCCACGTTCATTGCTTGAAAGTTCTACTTTCTGCAAAATACTAGAGCACAAACACAGTTCAACCAATTTATTTGCCATTTTACAACAAGGATAAAAGTTGTAATCATTGTCCAATAACATGTTCATCATGTCCATCTGAGACTTCATCAGACTGGCCTTTACTGTCCGTGTTTCTACCAATGTTCTATTCACAGTAATTTAGGCATTTGGTTGGATGACATCACCAACTCAATGGTCATGAATTTGGGTGAACTCTGGGAGTTGGTGATGGACAGGGAAGCCTGGCATGCTGTGGTTCATGGTGTCACAAAGAGTCGGACATGACTGAGTGACTGAACTGAAGAAGATGAAAACTCTCTCTACAGCTCTCTTTTCTTTCTGAGCTTTTACTAGAATCATTTTTGGAAGTCTGTTCCCAGCAATCTAGACTTTGCTAGCATGCACTTCAAAAGCCTTCCAATCTCTACCCATTTTCCAGTTCCAAAGACATTTCTACTTTTTTTTATGGTATTTTGTTACAACAAGACCCTTACCTCTTGGTAAACAATTTCCGTCTTAGACAATTTAGGCTGCTATAGTGGAATACCATAGAGTGAGAAGCTTATAAGAAACACATCTTTCATTGCTCTCCATATTCTCCATACATGGGCATAATCTCTGTGCTCCAAGAGTGTGTCTTTGACCCAGATGCTCAGGTTAGGCAAGACTGGGATGGATGGTCTCCTCAGCCCCCTTAGTTTCTTCAGTGAACACAGAGACCCATCTACAAAAAGTTAAATCATGAATTCCCACTTTCCAAATGCTGTCATATAGAGATATTGGCATTATTGATTATGAATATGCCAAATGTAGAAAGCTGTGCTAAAATGGTAAAGAAATGAACTGGAAGCATTTTGGAACTAAGCATACCAAAATAACTCAGCTACTTTAAGAGGGCTAGAATATCAAAGGACTTATATTTTTTCTCCTACACACATTTTAAAAATTTTAGAATTTTTATAACAGACACTGATTTTGAAAATTAAAAAGTGAATAAAAAAATATGTGGTTCATGTATAAATGAATCACCTTGCTGCACATCTGAAACATTGTAAGTCAACTATACTTCAATAAAATTTATGTATTATGGAATTTAAAAAAATTAATAGTGGATTCCTACACAAAATCAGACTTCCAGTGTTCAACAAACTTTTTGTTTGAATATGTAATTGTCATTTTCATTTAGGTTGTGGCCCATGCTCTGTTACAAGATGTGATTTACCCTATGGGGTCAAAGAGAAAATAGAAATTCCATCTGTGGGCAACCAAGAATCCTGGGAATGTCCCTTTTCTTTTGGAGCCTCTGCCATGCACAGTGTCACACCCAGGTCATCATTCTCTTATTAACTAACATTTGTGCAGTGTTGCACAGATCTTGACATCACTTTTCTGTGACTCACTCATGCCCAAACTTGGTTCTGCACTCATTCTACAAAGGGCTCTCCAGTTGGCAATCACATTCATATTATTAATTGATTCAACATCAGTGGTTATCTAATTTAGGCAATAAATAAATGAGAAAAGATAAAACCAATTTCTTGGCTCAGGGCAAGGAATGAGAAACATACTCCATTAGAGTAAGCATAAATATAAATATGGATATATATTTGTTATATTTATGCTACATACCAAGTAAAAAATATTCTGCATCTGCAGTAGTTAATGACTCCTAATTTGTGGTATCACTGTTGGTTTTTCTCTACTGAGAAATACGAAAAGACCTTCCTCACAGTGGTTTTAAGCTCATCTTTGTTCTGGAGTTCACACTCACTCTACCGTGCCTCTCACCCTTGCGTGCAGAAGGTGTTGTTGGCACCTACATTTTCATAATGCGAAGGGTTTATTGCTACAACTCCCGGGGCTCTGTCTGAAACTTTCTCTGCCTATGAAAGAGCATGTCTAGCTTATATATATGTATATGGAAGATCAGAAGTGCCAGAAAATTAATGTCCTGGGTTGCCGTCTCATTTCTCAGTCAGTGATAAAACTGGTGGTGCAATAGCTACTTCATCCTGCAGCTGGGACAACTCTGAGGTGTGTTGTCCCTCAGGGTCCCCTGTGTGACTGAGCCATTTCTCATAGTAGCCACTTGCTCATCTGTGCATCTTGAGTTGCCTTCCTTTCTTCCCTCTCACTTTGTTACATCCCCTTCTCATGCTTCTTTGGAACTATCTCCCTAATATTCCACCCCCTCATATGCTGATCTCGCGCTGCTTGGGAGAACATAGGCCTCTCTGGTCCCATGCAGGTCTGGTTACTGTGGCTGCCCTATGTATTCGAGGCTTTCACACCCGTTTCAGAGATGGCTTTGTCTCTCTTTCTGTGGATCCTCAAAGTTTCGTCTTTAACTTTAGTCACCTGATGTGAAGAGCTGACTCATTGGAAAAGATGCTGAAGCTGGGAAAGACTGAAGGCAAAAGGATAAAGGGGCCGTAGAGGATGGAGATGATTAGATAGCATCACTGACTCAGTGAACATGAATTTCAGCACACTCCAGGAGACAGAGGAGGATAGAGGAGCCTGGNGTCTTTAACTTTAGTCACCTGATGTGAAGAGCTGACTCATTGGAAAAGATGCTGAAGCTGGGAAAGACTGAAGGCAAAAGGATAAAGGGGCCGTAGAGGATGGAGATGATTAGATAGCATCACTGACTCAGTGAACATGAATTTCAGCACACTCCAGGAGACAGAGGAGGATAGAGGAGCCTGGTGTGATATAGTCCATGGGGTCACAAAGAGTCGGACATGACTTAGTGACTGAACAGCAACAAGAAGAGAACTTTATTTTATTTACATCTAAAACTCCATTTTACCTCTATATTTAAAATAGATAACCAAGAGGGACCTACTGTATAGCATAAGGAGCTCTGCTCAATGTTATGTGGCAGCTCGGATGGGAGGGTGAATGGATACTTGTATAGGTGTGGCTAGGTCTCTTTGGTATTCACCTGATATGATCACAACATTGTTAATCAGCCATACTCTAATAAAAAAAAAGTTTAATAAAAAATTAAAAATAAATAAACTCTGTTTTACTCAATAAAGTTTCAAAATACCTATTGGTGATCCTAGCCCAGCAGCGGAATCCTTGGTAGCCAAACATTCAGTGTTTTCTTTCACTCCCTCACCTTCTCTTGAGTCCATAGTTCAGTGGTGGAACTTTTAGCACAAAGAGATGGCCAGATTAGGTCCACATGACCAAGATCCCAGGATTGAGCTGGAGGTGTGTTTTGACGTTTGCAGTATTCTGCTATCAATAGTTCCCCAAGTGAATGCTGTTCAATATCTAGAGATGGGAGTTGAATTTGATAGAGGAACCCCAGATCTTCTGACTCCTTAACCCTATTTAGTGGACATGGTTTTAAAAGTCTTTCTTGAGTTAATGTTTGAATCATGACCCAAATATATATCACTTATCTGAAGGAATAAGCTGAATAAGACTGCTGCTATTGATGGGACTTTGTTATCACCTAGCAACACACAAGTATCTGTGACCATAGGCATTATCGAGTCAGGAATAACTGAAAGTCAGGTGATGCTGGTGTTATATGAAGAATATAAGGGTGTAAGGAAATTACTCTGTATTTATTGCACCTTGGGGAGACACAACCTGCTTCACTACTTCAAATCTCATTCACATTTACTGTTTCTGAAACAAGACTCCAGTTCATTAGTGTCCTGCTGCTTGCTAGATTTCTTCTAACTAAGCACTCTTCAAGCATCTCACAGGCAGGATTCCCTGCTGCTGCATTTTTAAATAATGAACACACAAATGGTTTTATCTTATCATTTGCTAAAGATTTTAGAGTCTTTCCCATGGTAAATATAAAGACTTCTAATTTTTTTATACTTTATAGCATAAAAACACATCACTATGGAGTAGACAGCAAGAGATTGATATTATTGACTGAAATTTATGTTATTTATACTATTTGCTTTTAACTGAGCAGTCTTTTACTAATCAATGTCTATGATACATGAAGGGGATAAACTATTTTTGGCCCATATCAATGTTTTGTTAGCACTTTAGTAAAAATACTTGGAGTTTTGGGCATCTCGTATTTTGCTGTTCATATCCTCTTTGGGTAATCTGTTAATATACCCCTTGATATCTAATTTTCTAGCACTTTAATCAATGTCTGTCATCGTCCAAATCTGTTTACAAATGACTAATCACTTTCTCTACCAACTAGAATTCTAAACAGCCACCAGTCAGTGGTCACTGAAGCTTTTAATAAAGGACTTGATCAATATTTGTTGTATCAATGAATAAGTCAATTAATAACTCAGAGCACTACTTTTCTCTAAAGTGACCTCTGACACATCAAGGACATATTATTTTCTTTATTCTTCAGGGTGAATATTTCTTGCATTGTACTCTTCATTTAATCTGTGCATGCATGCATGCATGCTAAGTTGCTTCAGTCATGTCTGACACTTTGCCGCCCCATGGACTGTAGCCCAACAGGCTCCTCTCTCCATGGAATTCTCTACACAAGAATACTGGAATGGGTAACCATTCCCTTCTCCAGGGATCTTTCTGACCTGGGGATCAAACCTGGATCTCCTGCATTGCAGTCAGATTCTTTACCATCTGAGCCATCAGGGAAGCTGTGCATATAATTTAACTATTAAATTTTATAAGCCACTATATATAATGTACTGAACTTGCACTCCATTCTAAAATAGCTATGCAAACATAACAAGCCAATTAATGAGTTATTATTCACATTAAAACATCCCTCTATGTTGCTAAGCAAATGAAAGCAATCCTGCTTTGTTTATAGCTCATAGAAACAAATTAATAATTTATTTTTAAACCAGTTAGATGTCAGATTACAAAGATGAGAGAAAGATGGTGTAGAGGGACTTTTGCAATGATATGTCTGTGCCTAGGGTGGAAGTACCACAATTTTTAAAAAATGTGAGACGTCAAGAAAAAGAAACAAAACAGGAAGTGACTCATTACAGGAACAGAGACATTTGAGAAAAATCAGATGATCTTTGTTTAACTTGTGCTTTGGGAGAATTAATAGCTACAAATTATTGGGAAAAAGTAGATGATATTATTATTATTTAAATATTTTCCATTTTTATTGAGATAAAATTAACATATAGCACTGTATAACTTAAGGTGTATAGCATGTATATTTCATTTACATACATCATGAGGTGACTATCACACTGAATTTAGTGAACATCTACTATTTCATATAGATAAAAAGTAAAGAAATAGAAAATTTTTTCTTGTGCTGGAAATTCTTCAGATTTACCCTCTTAACGACTTTTATGTATAACATATAGCAGTCTCAATTATATCTGTCATGTTGTATATAATGTCCCTCCTATTTAAATATCTTGTAACTGGAAGTTTGTACCTTTTGAACATCTGATTCAATCCTTCTCTCCCACCAGCTCTGGTAATCATAAATCTGATCTCTTTTCCTATGAGTTGGTGTGTTT
>SJYX01008937.1:25041-54703 GCA_006410675.1 Oreotragus oreotragus
AACTGTTGCTTCCTGACCTGCATACAGATTTCTCAAGAGGCAGGTTAGGTGGTCTGGTATTCCCATCTCTTTCAGAATTTTCCACAGTTGATTGTGATCCACACAGTCAAAGGCTTTGGCATAGTCAATAAAGCAGAAGTAGATGTTTTTCTGGAACTCTCTTGCTTTTTCCATGATCCATCAGATGTTGGCAATTTGATCTCTGGTTCCTCTGCCTGTTCTAAAACCAGCTTGAACATCAGGGAGTTCACGGTTCACATATTGCTGAAGCCTGGCTTGGAGAATTTTGAGCATTACTTTATTAGCGTGTGAGATGAGTGCAATTGTGCGGTAGTTTGAGCACTCTTTGGCATTGCCTTTCTTTGGAATTGGGATGAAAACTGACCTTTGGCCATATGTATATCTTCTTTGGAAAAATGTGTATTCAGATACTCTGCCCAATTTTTTAAATTGGGTTTTTTGGTTTTTTAATGTTCAGTTTTATGAGTTCTTTGTAGGTTTTGGATATTATTTTAATTAGAAAACAGGGGTCAATGTTTTGTCTTTAAAGTGAAACCTCAAGGAATAACATGAGAACATTCCAGGCTTCCAATATATACCAAAATGCACCACCAGTCTTGCTAACAATACCTAGAAAGGAAACAATTACAAAGATTGTATTTTTAATTACATTGGAGGGCTGTAGAAAGCTTGAAAACCAGGTGAAGTACAGTTGTCAAGAAGGGATGACAATTCCAGGCGAGCTGAAAATTTCCCTACCCCGAAGGGGTATTTGCTAGTTTTGGGCGTTGACTGAGAAACCGGGCTTGGCCAAGGTCAAGGACAACCTCTGGGAAAAAGAGAAAGTGGCAAAGCTCTTGGCAGTTCCACAGAGTCATACAGGGAGTCTTCAAGGGTTTTAAGCACATTCTGGCTTTCCTCAGAAGACATTAGCTGAATTTTGCACGGAAGGTGAAAGAGCTATGCCAAAACTTCTGAGAAACATAGTAGGACTTCTGTAATCTCAGGGTCTTTAGGAAATAAGGACCTATAGTAGTCAGGGCCTGGAAACAAGATATCCTGAGATGAGGCCTCTAGGAGGAGGAGTGAGTTGACCCTGAGGCTCTCTCCTTGCTTCTAGCCTGAGGCTCTGTGCTACATTTGGCAGAAGACTTTGCTGGGGAACAGTTGCAGGGACTAAAGTGACAGAGTTGGGGACTTGCTGCTGAGTCGCGTCAGTCGTGTCCGACTCCGTGTGGCCCCATACACGGCAGCCCGCCAGGCTCCCCCGTCCCTGGGATCCTCCAGGCAAGAACACTGGAGTGGGTTGCCACTTCCTTCTCCAGTGCATGAAAGTGAAAAGTGAAAGTGAAGTCTCTCAGTCGTGTCCGACTCTTAGTGACTCCCCATGGACTGCAGCCCACCAGGCTTCTCCATCCATGCATGGGATTTTCCAGGCAAGAGTACTGGAGTGGGGTGCCATTGCCTTCTCCCTGGGAACTTGAGGGACCTGTAACATATAGTGAGTTCCTCACTCAAGACATTTATGAGAGTTTGAAGCTGTTGTCTGGCTGGCTCAAGAATAAGCTGTAAAGAGGATATGGATCTTCTGCAACCACTAGATATACTGGACTCTCAATTGAAAGGAACAGAGATAAACTGAACAAAAGTAGAAAGCTCACTAAAACTGCTCTCCAATCCTGATGGAGTGCAACTCTGACACGTGTAAAGTGAAAGTGAAGTCTCTCAGTTGTGTCTAACTCTTCGCGACCCCATGGATTGTAGCCTACAATGCTCCTCCATCCATGGGATTTTCCAGGCAAGAGTATTGGAGTGGGTTGCCATTTCCTTCTCCAGAGGATCTTCCCAACCCAGGAATTGAACCTGGGTCTCCCGCATTGTAGGCAGATGCTTTACAATCTGAACTACCAGGGAAGACACTTGTAAAGGTGACCATCATTTTTTAAAAAAGGTAAGTTTAAATTTTACCTTGCTGTCCAAGATCAAAATAACTTCATCTTCCTCATTCCTCTTTTGCATTTTCTTTAGAAAGTTTGAAATTGTAAGTGCTTTTTCTACCTCTATGAGATGAATACACATTTTTTAACTTTATTTTTTAATTGGAGGAAAATCACTTTACAGTGTTGTGTTGGTTTCTGGCATGTAACTAACGTTAGTCACTCAGTCATGTCTGACTCTTTGCAACCCCATGGACTGTAGCCCGCCAGCCTTCTCTGTCCATGGAATTCTCCAGGCAAGAATACTGGAATGGGTTGCCATTTCCTTCTGCAGCGGATCATCCTGACTCAGGGATTGAACCCGGGTATCCCCCATTGCAGGCAGCCCTAATTATATGCGTATCACCTCTTTGTAAAGCCTCCCTCCCCCTGGCTGCCCAGCCTTCTAGGTCATCATAGAGCATTAGGCTGGGCTTCCTGTGTAGACATGTCTTTTTGAAAGTTAAATGAGACTCTTGCTGGTCTTACATGCCAGGAATGCCTTTCTTGGAGATTTTGGAGCTCTCTGTTTGAAATACCAACAACAAGAAGCAAGTCCTCCTTGTCTGTATTTCAAAGAGATGTCCTCCTGTCTCTGGGACCTCAGGCTTAGACACTTAGCTTCAAGTTATGACTTCCTGCTTATTGAAAAGATGACAGAAATTCATTTTTGATCCATAAAGACGATTTACATATATGCAATGGGTTGTGTCTACCTGCTTATATAAAAGGCCTCTTTTACATATACCTCTGTGGAGCTGTTTTCTGGGTTGGCAGATTTTGTTTTTAAGTATTTTTCCAGCACCTGACATAGGGAATCAACCCTCATGCTTTATGTATAGCAAAGGAAAACACCTTCAGTAGTGGAAGATGTCATTGGGTCCTCTAATGATGGGCCAGGCACACTCTCAAATTCCAGACATGTAAAGAAGCAAGATGGTGTAACTGGTAATCATGAGGAAAAAGCAACAATAGAAACAAAATCACAGATAGTCCAGCTCTTACCTGTGGTTGACAAGGACTTTAAAATAACTAATTGAATTATGGATTTCTCTAGATATATGCCCAGGAGGAGGACTGCAGGACCATATTCGAAAAGATACATGTGCTCCAGTGTTCACTGCAGCACTGTTTACAATAGCTAAGACCTGGAAGCAACCTAAATGTCCATAGGCAGATGAATGGATAACAAAGATGTGGTACAAATATACAATAGAATATTACTCAGACATATAAAAGAACAAAATTGGGTCATTCTTAGAGATATGGGTGGATCTAGAGTTTGTTATACAAAGTGAAATAAGTCAGAAATAGAAAGACAAATATTGCATATTAATGCATATATGTGGAACCTAGAAAAATGGTACAGATGAACATTTTTGAGGGTGGGACTAGAGAAGCAGAGGTAGAGAAGGGACATGTGGACATGGAGGGATGGTGAAGGTGGGAGGAATTGAGAGAATATATGCTGCCACGTGTAGGATAGATAGCTAACGGGAAGATGCTGCGTAGCACAGGGAGCTCAGCTTGGTGCTCTGGTGATCTAGACGGGTGATTCGTGGGGATGGTGGGAGGCACATCTGTTTTGCCAAAAGTTTGCACTTTCATCTCAGATTCAAAGGATTTGTTAACAAACTAAGCCATTTGTTATATACAGATCAGAGAACTATCTAGTCTACTTTCAACACACTTATGTTAAAAGAAAAAAAAAAAAATAGGAGAGGAGAGCAATAGTACATAGATCACCAAATTGGATTTGCCAACATCCAGACTTAAACAGCTCTTTGAAGCTCTGTGTAACAGCAGTCCAGAGTTCCGACTGGGAAAATGTCCCAGGCAGTCTGCTCCCTGGGTGAGACTTAGATTGCTGTATCTCAGGCCCTTATTTACAATCCTCATGTCACAAACCTATATCATTATTAGTTTATGAGCAAAACTGTAGCTCTGGTATGTTAAGTTTTTACAATCCTGTTTGCTTTGTCCTGCAAATCTTGGAATGTTGCTAAGTCCAGGGAGTAGTTGGCCAGACCTCCACTAGGCACTTAACAAATTCCAAGATCCTCTCCCTATCTATCATGTTTTTCTTCGGACACTCACAGGAGGTGTGGCTGACACCCACAGAAGCGCTCTGCTCATTTGCCTCTGAAGCCTGAATAAGACAATTTAATTTTACTGACAACATCCAAGAGGGAGGGGATATATATATACACATATAACTGATTCACTTCATTGTACAGAGGAAACTAACGTACAATTGTTAAGCAATTGTAATCCAATAAAAAAGAACAAATATATTCATATATATGTTTAACTGAGTCACTTTGCTGTATACTGGAAACTAAAACAACATTGTAAATCAATTATAGTTCAATTAAAAAATTAAAAAGTGAAGTAACTGATTCATTTAAGAAACAAGTGAAGAGAAAAATAGAAGGTTTATCAGAAAATTTCAGTCTATGAAAAAATCAAATGGTCATTCTAGAACTGAAAAATACAATATCTGAAATTATGACAACAGTAGCTTAAGAGCAGTTTGAACAGGGTTGTTGAACTAGAAAGCAAACCAATAGAAAATATCTAAAATGGATAAAAGAGTGTTGGAGCCAGTGTGAGGAAGCAGGAGAGACTCCATCTTGAAGCCTGTCATCCATCCTAAAGACAGGATGCGAACTGGGCCTGAACCCTGCCCAAGAGTGAGGAAACTGTTGCTAGTGAAAAACAGGTCTCTTGGAGACTTCCCTCCCTACAGATGACAAGCAGAGATTGTAGTTGAGGTCAGGCTGCCCCTGTTAGATTAACTGTGGAGGCATCCCCCTTGATGTATAATCATTGTCCCCCCCTCCCTTTAACCTTAATTGTTTGTTCTCTTAGCACCCATTTGTTGTAAAATTCAATCATATACAACAAAGAGGTTGCTAAGATGTAACCAGTCATGGAGCCAAGGGTATAAAACTGGGCCTCTCAGAAACATCAGAGTCCTTATTGGGAACTGATTCCCCCTGGACCCGTTAGCGTAATAAACTGTACTCCACTGTCTTGAGTGTCCTCTGAGGTGTGTTTTGAGACTCCAGATTCCACAACAAGAGAAAATAGGAATCAAGGAAAATAAAATCATAACAGACATTTAAGATATCCTAAAAATTTCTAAGATACGTGTAATTGGTCTCAATAGGAGAAAAAATAATAAAGCAGAGGCAAAATTCAAAGTATTTAAAGAGATACTAGCTGAGACTTTTCTATGATGAAAAATTTTAACACAGAGATTTTTGTTAAATATTAAATAGGATAAGGAAAATAATACATTGGTACTTCCTAGTCAAACTATTAAAAGTTAGTGACAAGGAGAAAAATATTATATGTAGCTGGAAAATAGTCAAAGCATTGAAACATGCCTTGCATTTCTCATTGCTTTACCAAATCATTTGAAATATAATTACAAAGGAAACTGCCACATAAAGAATAATCAATATTCTATTTGAAAATCATAAATATAGACTCTTACAGGTACTTTTTCCTAATGAGGAAGATTTTTAAATTAAATTTTGAGTTTATTTTGCTCATATGAACATGGCTCTGAATGCAGGATCTACAACAAAAATGGTTCCTTTGAACAAGAAGGTAAAAATCACAAAGCACAGATATTGTCAGGTGGAAAATCATAAATATGAACCTCCAAATGGAAGTGTTCAGCATAGAAAGAAATATGCAAAATCAAAGGTGGAGGTAGAAACTGGGACTCCAAATGAATTGGAGAGTTGGAGCTATACATTTTATTTCTCTGATTTATTGTGTAAGGCATTGCTGTGATTTAAGTGTTTAAAATTTTCACTGAAAAAATATATATCTCCTTAAACTGAGTTATTTATAGATGTGAATACACTTTCAAGGAAAAGTGTACTATATGTCAAGAAAGTATGTGACATAATTGCTTGTCATCTGAATTTATGCAAATACAAATATCCTGAAGTTCATTGACTGATCTCTTTTGTATATCATGTGTCCTCTCAAGTGATGACTACATAGGAAAACTGATGCCATTGATTCTGCCACCATCTTCCATAAAACCAAAAAATAGCCTTCGTAATGTATGGCAATTCCTCATTATTGTATTGCAACAGACACTTCCTGTAGATCAGAAAAACAGGCTGAGAAGGCTCAAATTTGAAAGTGACCTAAAGGGTGATACTGGAGAGAATTGTAACCAGGCATGTGGACTGTTTTCTTGTTGCTATTGGCCTGAATCTCAGGAGCTTGAAAGATGTTACACAAAGAAGCTCGGGACCTTGTAATATCAAAGCTTCATTTCAATGCTCCCAAAGTATTAGTGCATATATTTAAAATTTTCATTTATCACAGAGAAATTTAAAATTGACTTGTAAAAAAAAATCACAATTTTCAAGATTTCAAAGGACATGGAAAATTTAAAGTGTAACATTTTACTTCTTAAATGCTATTTTCCCTCCTCTGATTCTGCCATCTCTATCTTATCTACTATTAATGAAGTCTTGTGCACATCCTGTTGGGTTTATTGATCAATTAATACTCAAGGCATTTTGGGGAATCTGTATATACTAGTACAGATTTTTCTATGCAGTAAACACTGTTTATATATAAATTGTAAATTTATCCAACTAATTTGTTGAAATAATTCCAATGAAGACTGTGAAGACTAAGGATACCCAAAATTTGTAGTTTCAGGTCCAAAGTAAAATAGATTTTCCTCTATTATATAGACAGGATTTCTTCAATCTTATCTACAAGTGATTATGTGGATATATTTCTTAAAACTGTATAAATGTTACATTTTTGTTCTTTGGCAATATGATGTTACAAAGAAATTGCTTTTTCTTCTGTCATTTTTCAGTTCTGTCATCTTCATATATGCTTAGTCCTTACCAGTCTCTTGCATTATTTCATTTTGTTCTGGTTTTTTTTTTTTTTCCTTTCATTTTCCTTGGTATATCAATGTCTTAGTGTAGTGCAAATGAAATACCACATATTTTATTGCTGTCAATTTACTGTGGTGTTTTGTATTTTGGTTGTGCATATTACTCAGATTCAACTGCACCTCCCTTTTCATTCTTTCACAATTTGGCATCAACATTTTAAAAACTCTTTGCTACATTAAATTTGTTTCAGAAAAATGCGATTTGACACAATTCAATTATGAGTCACATATATTCTCACCAAGTTGGTCTAATACACGTTAAAAAAGAAAACAATAGACTATACTAATTTAGCTAAAACAATATGATAACTCAAGTCTTTGTGGTCAATTCTGAGCCTCCTGATCAAAAACTGATCAAAAAGGAAGGCTACCAATGTATTCTTCTTTTATCACTGAAGACAAAAAACATTACAACTCTCCTTTATCTTGCTTACTTCCCCTTGTAATTTTGTAATTTCTTTCTGGCTCATCTTCTCTGGCTCTGATTATGGGGAGAGCTGGATACATGTGTTCTAGTGAGAACACCACTATATGCAGATCTAGTGAAGGCTCGGGATTCTGCCCAGCTAAGCCTGCAGTTTATGGTGACAAAAACACTGAATCTAGAGGCAATACACAGAATCAATAAAAAATTTTTCTTGAAGATTTTAAAAAATTTATTATTTTTTAAATCTTGCTTTACAACACTGTACTGGTTTTACCATACATTGACATGAATCCGCCACGGGTGTACATGAGTTCTCAATCCTGAACCCCCTTCCCACGTCCCTCCCTGTATCATCTCTCTGGGTCATCCCAGTGCACCAGCCCCAAGCTTCCTATATCCTGTATCGAACCTAGACTGGTGATTCGTTTCTTACATAATAGTATACATGTTTCAATGCCATTTTCCCAAATCATCCCATCCTCTCCCTCTCCCACAGAGTCCAAAAGTCTGTTCTATTTATGGTGGATATAAATAGCATGTTTTATTATAGGAAATCTTTGAAAAGTAATACAAATAATCATATCATTTGACTGTGAGGATACAGTCTCCATGTCCATGGAAACCTGGTATAGTAGAAAGAACATAAAATCAGCAGGAATTCAAAACCCAGTTCATTTCTTCCTGGGTATGTTATCTTTGTAAAGATGGGTCAGATTTCCAAGTATTAATTTTGTTATAAATAAAATCAACGAATAATATTTACTTCCAGGGGGTGTTCTGAGAACTAATAAAGAGAAATAATGAGAAATCTTTTAATACAGCACTTGACACATAGGTTCTCACCAAATGTCATTCATTCTTTTATTCCCCATCCTGCCTCATTCATACAGATACACATACATAGAGAATAAAGTCATCATTGGAGAAAGGTAGCATTAAGACAAATGATCATATTTGTATTGTTTATTAACTAAAGGATTTGAGAAGCATAGAGGTAAACTTCTCCCTCAGTTTGAGTTTTATTCCTAAATCTTGTCCTCTTGTTAGAAGACCTGCTTGGATTTAGGTAACTGGAAAAGAGAAAAATATCTATTGATAGAAGTCAATAGAAAAAAATTCAGTCCAGAGTTAAGCTCTTATTTTTAAATTATGCTTTCCTCATGGAAAAAAGCTAAGTCACTGATGGCTACTGTGAATAGAAGATTTCATTTGTTGTTGTTTAGTCACTAAGTTGTGTCAGACTTTTTTGCCACCCCATGTACTGTAGCCCACCAGGCTCATCTGTCCATGGGGTTTCCCAGGCAAAAATACTGGGGTGGGTTGCCATTTCCTTCTCCAGGGGATCTTTCCAACCCAGGTTTTGAACCCATGTGCCCTGAGTCTCCTGCATTGGAAAGTGGATTCTTTATCGCTGAGCCACCAGGGAAACCCAGTGATGATCTAATACAGGCCAGTAACTCTGAGTGTGAATGTACACACTCATTAGCTCATTTAATCTGCACACAGTTCTGTGATAAATCTATTGTCAACTTCAGTTTACAGGTGAGGAAACTAAAGCCTAGTGTGATTAGATAAATGTGTCAAAATCACATTCTCAACCTTAACCTTTTGAATTTTTTTTTAACAGCATCTTTTTGATAGAGAACACAAAAATACCAATATGAGGTTCAAAGCTTTCATAATAAAAAATTATAGTCGCGGGAATACTTTCATTAGAGAGGAAGAAAGGAAGGAAGGAGAAAAGGAAAGAGAGAAGAAAGCAGGGAAGAAAGGAATGAAGAAATTTTCTTTTTTATGGCTTAGACTTTTTTGGTTTTGATTTAGTGATTCTCAATTTATAGATATTTCTTAGATTATCAAAAATATAGGACACTCCTTCTACTAAATCCAAGGCAAATTTAATATTATGCTCATTTAACTCAATCAGTCTTGTGTGGCAGGTCAAATAAAGCTGGAATCTTGTCATTACTGTAAAGTAAGCAGGGGAGGATAGCCCTGCTGGAGGATCCCACCATCAGGAGCAGTAGTACCAGTCTGTCAGCCCCTTGAAGGGCTTACAGATGTCGGTGTTGCCAGAAAAGAGACAATTTACACAAGCACGGGATGAAACAATGCTTTACTCACATAAAGAAGAGACAGAAGAAGATTAGCCTCAATAGTGAATCATCTCCTATGGCCATTGGGTCCCACCTGCAGCCCATGTAAGGTGATGCTGTGCACGTGCCCCTCTGGGTTTCAGGGGAACCACTTCTTCCCTGGTGGGAACAGATAAAGCAGTGGGCTGGCCAGGTGTCATGTGATGTACACATTTAAAAAGAACAAAGAACATGCTAAATTTAGAACAGGTGAAGATATTTGCAAACCAAGTAATAAGCCCAGTGCAGGCTATAAGGAAGGAAATGTTCCAAGCCTGAGGCCACACTTATTAGATTATACAAGAGATAGCAGGTTATGCACTAACATCTTGCCCAACAATACTATTTATTGAAATAATACCTCTATTTTGATATTTGTAGGATGAAAAAGATTATATTTTTCTTCTGAAGAGTATGCTACTGCTAAGTCACTTCAGTGTGTCCGACTCTGTGTGACTCCATGGACGGCAGCCCACCAGGCTCCCTCATCCCTAGGATTTTCCAGGCAAGATCACTGGAGTGGGTCGCCATTTCCTTCTCCAGTGCATGAAAGTGAAAAGTCAAAGTGAAGTCGCTCAGTCGTGTCTGACTCGTAGCGACCCCATAGACTGCAGCCCACCAGGCTCCTCCATCCATGGGATATGCCAGGCAAGAGTACTGGAGTGGGGTGCCATTGCCTTCTCTGCTGAAGAGTATATGTAGGATGATTTTTAAATTGGGTCAAGTAATCATTTGTAAAAAATTTAAAATATATATCATAAAAACATGATGGTAGGCACATTTAAAACTATCTAATTTGTAGTGATTTGTCTGGTAAAAGGAGTCAAGATAAATTAGAGTTGACAAAACTAATTGATTGCAGGTAAAAATATTGCTGAATCACAGTTTGTCAATATTGAAAATGGCAATATAAATATGCAAAATTTTATAATTGGTAGAAATAACTGGTCCAAAATAATACTGACAAAAGGTAAAACTACACATGGTAAAACATTCTGGATAAAAGTTGACAAATTTTAAATCTGTAAGACCTTGGGTAATTTCAACTGATTAACTAAAACAATGTCCACACACACAAAAAAATGCACTATGAGAAAAGCTAGACTGAGTAAAATATTATATGATGTTACAAGGGGAAGAATTAATAAATCAATTATTTCTCTACAATTAACATAGAAAGAAAAGAATGGAAATATTTGAGACACTTAGAATGAAATAAAAATAGTAATTTAAAAAATTAAAAATATTTTAACTACATTGCAAAGCCTTTGATCAACGAATTAATAGGCTATAAACAAATTTTTATTGGGAAAATAATCATTTCAGATCATTGCAATTGAACATTCTGTTTACAGTACCCTCTGGGAGGAAATAGCAAGGTCAAAATCTGAATTAAATGAAAATGGCAGGGACTAAAAAATGAAATCAAGGCAGCTTATAACAGCAGGTTTCCTACCCTTTGCCTTACATTTTAGAGGCTTTCATCTTTCCCTGATAAAATAAACAAACTTCAAAAGAAATGGAGCCCTTGACTTGCCTCTGAAGATATGGCGATGACTTTTTTCCCCTACCAAACCCAACACACTTTGTAATTTCTTCTCTTTTAAAATGACTTTTAAATTTTGGCATCCTTTTAAAAGATTTTTTCCATATTCAACTTATTACTGTGAATTGGCCTCAATTCCAAACTCCTGAATATTTTTCAAAAACATCTGAGGAAACCTAGAACTATAAATTTACATTTTGGAAATGGCAAGGATAAGTCAGACTTGATTGAAAATCTGGCTGTACATCTTGCTAGTTATATGACTTTAGAGAATTATTTTCATTTCTTGATCCTCAGTTTCTAAATTTGTAGTGAGAACTCTCAACATATGTGATAAGGATTAAGTAAGACAGTTCTTATAAAATGCTTTATGTGCCATTAATATTCAATGAGTGAGCATTTTTCTTTCTTCCCATAAGACCAATTGTGAAGCAGACCCCATTCATTAGCTGTTTACTGAAACATACCTTCATTCATCTTTACATTCCAAATGGCTTACTATTCATATTATAGTTTCAATATGTTAACTTACAAATTTCATTGTTAAATTCATGAACTCTTTTACATGTGTGATTCTGGGTTCCATGCATTCTTTGGATTAAGAGTCTTATTATTTCAATGAGTATTTATTGTAGAGAGGTGTATGCTTTAATAGATTTTATTACTATTTAATTTGGGACGGCCAACAGATTAGCAAATGATGGTCATTGAAAAGATAGTTTATTATATTCACAGATTACAACAGGAGGAAACACACAACACCATGGAGAGCCACATGAGAATCACCATAATGAGGGCAGGAGGCAGAGCAAGTGAATGGAAATTATGGACAAGAGATTTTATTGTGGTTTCCTTGGGAAAGAATGTGCATTTCATGGTAAGCAGGCTTAGGACTGGCTACTTGAAATAATCCCAGTGGGCTCTGAGGCAGAGGAGTTGTTCTTAATTGTCAGCTACCAGGCCCTGGAGCAATTAAGGCAGGGGACTAGTGGGCAAACATGTGAAAGCCCTGTAAGGGAAATGATTGGATATGCAGTTAATAAGCTGTTCAAGAGTGGGAACTGATTGGCCTCTAGCTAGAGCTCTCTATGCTGGATCAAGATAGCATTTAAAAAAGTACATCACAGTGTGATGGCATCATTGACTCAATGGACATGAATTTGAGCAAACCCTGCGAGCTAGCAGAGGGTAGGGAAGCCTGGCATGCTGCAGTCCATGGGGTTGTAAAGAGTCAGACGTGACTGAGCAACTGAACAACAGTGTAATAATGATGAAGACAAGACTCTCATTCTTTCAGGATTATAGCTTGTCCCCATGGAGGCTGGTTCTTAAATCAAGGAGCTCAGTTGACTTCAGGCTATACTACAAAGCTGCAGTAATTAAAACAGTATGGTACTGGCACAAAAGCAGACACATAGATCATTAGAACAGAATACAAAGCCCAGAACTAAACTCACTCACTTTGGTCATTTAATCTATAACAAAGGAGGTGAGAATATACAATTGAGAGTCTCTTCAATAAGTGGTGCTGGGTAAGCTGGAAAGCTACATGTAAAAGAATGAAATTAGAGCATTTTCTAACACTGTAGATAACAATAAATACACAATTGATTAAAGACCTAAATGTAAAACTGGATATCATAAAACTCCTAGGTGAAAAAATAGGCAGAATACATTTTGATATAAATCAAAGCATTATTTTTTGGATCTATCTTCTAAGGCAAAAGAAATAAAAACAAAAATAAATAGAATTTAATTGAACTTAAAAGTTTTTGCACAGTAAAGTAATCCATAAGCAAAATGAAAACACTATGTACATAACAAGATAAAATATTTTCAATTAGTATGACCAGAAGGGATCAATAACCAACATAAACAACTCATACAACTCAGTATTTTTTTTTAAAGAAAACCAAATAACTTGATTCAAAATGGGAAGAAGAACTGAATAGACATTTTTTCAAAAAAGGGCATGACTAATAGGCACATTAAAAGATCCTCAACATTGCTAATCATCAGGGAAATGCAAGTCAAAACCACAGCGAGAGATCATCTCACAACTGTCCATCATCAAAATGTCTACAAATAAAAAATATTTGTGTGGATTTGGAGAAAACAGACCCTTTGTACACTATTGTTGGGAATGTTGATTGGTGCAGCCCTGTGGAAAACAGTATGGAGGTATCTCAAAAAATTAAAAAAAGAACTACAATATGACTCAGCAATTGTATTTATGGCTGTATATCTGATAAAAACAAGAGTAATTTGAAAAGGTACACTGCAGTACCCCAGTGTTCATAGTTACATTATTTATAATAGCCAGACATGAGAACATCCTAAGTGTCCATCAACACATGAATGAATAAAGAAGTGACTTACATATATATATATATACACACACACAATGAAATACTACTCAGTCATAAGAAAGGAAGAAATTTTTGCCATTTGCAGCAGTATCAATGGACTTGAGGGCGTTATGTTAAATGAAGTGTCAGAAAAAGATAAATATTTTATATTATCGCTTATATGTGGAATCTAAAAATACAGTAAACCCTAGTGAATAGAACAGTAAAGAAGCAGACTCACAGATACAGAGAACAAACCAGTGGTTATGGGAGAAAAGGCAAGAGGTGTGCAGGAGTGGGAAGTACAAACTATTGGGTGGAAGAATTCAAGGATATATTCTGCAACATGGGAAACATAGATAATATTTTGTAATAATTGTAAAAAGAAAGGAAACTTTAAACATTTTATAATTAAAAAAAAAAAAAACACCCAGAAACTAAATCAGGGAGCTCAGGAGACCCAATGCAGCCTGAGAATTTGGGCTGTTTTATTGCCCCTTCTCTGGGGAAAGACACTGACACCAGTGTGCCATTCTTAATAGTTGAAAAGTCAGAGAATAAGTTGTCAGACTCTTCTTTCATGCCATGTGCTAAAGACTGCGCCAACAATTTGGAGAAGTAATGTAGGTAGATTTGTACTTCAGAGGAAAATAAATTTCTTCCTGGATCTTTGACAAAGCTAGAATGCACAGAAGAATATGGGATGCAAGAAATTAAGAAGTGTACCTCATGGGAAAAGCATTTTATGCTGAGAAAAGAGCTATATAGATGTGATGTCTGTCTTTCCTGTGTGGCTGCTGGATTTTGCCTAAAAATAGTCCAGTGACAACAGGCATTGGCCAAAATATTGTATTGCTCAGTGAACACTTGAATCAAGTTAAAGGTAACCATAAGTGGTAGCACATTCCAAAGCAGTGTGCAGTTAACAACAGTTTCATCTGAAACTCCAAATTAGGCCTGAAATTTTAGTGTAAAGATGAAGAAAATGAAAATTCACAAACCTGTGTTGCATTTTTACCTTTTTCATCCAGGGCCTACTTATCTATGAGGTATGACAGGCTATTGAACTGGTTTAATTTTCATTTCTTTTAAAATTAGGAGAAAGCATGAATATAATAATAATGTATTTCATAAGAAGTTGAGCCTGAATTACGTTTGTCTCTAGACTAAGACAGCCATGCAGTATCTGTTACTATTTTGTAATGGAGGAAGTAGCCCATCAGACAAAAATGCTCACTGTGTTAGAGTGGGCACCCTAAAGATGCCACAGCCTAATCCCTAGAATCTGTGAATGTGTCACATCCAACAGCATAAGGGACTTTGCACATTAAGGATCCTGAGGTGGTAAAAGAATCCTGGACTACCCCAGGGGCCTCAGTGCAATCACCAGGGTACTTACAAGACAGAGCAGATCTAAGAGAAAGAGGTAGGAGATATGATGATAGGAACAGAGGTGGGAGCAATGTTTTTCATAGGCTGAGGATGTGGCCATGAGCCAAGGAATGTGGACTTTCACTAAAAGCTGGAAAAAGCAAGAGAATAGATTCCCACAGAGCCTCCTGCTGACAGCTTGAATTTAGTTCAGAAGACTAACTTCAGACATTTGAACTCCAAAACTCTAAGATAATTGTTTTCTGTTGTTTTAAGGTACTAAGTTTGTGGGAATTAGTGATAGCAGTCATACAAAATGAGTAAACCAATGAAAGTCATAAAATAGTCCTACTGTCAGGACTTAGGCATATCCCTTAAATAATCTGGTTTTAATTTTCTCTTTTGTCAAATAAGAGGACTGAAGCAAATCTCGTTTCAAACTCAGATTATTTCAGGGGCCAGACATGCCGCATAAAATGGTAACACTAGACCTATATTAGGAGAATAAAGTTGTGGGCCTCTGGCAACACTGTACTTGCCTGGCCAAAAGACACTCAGAAAAATATGTGGAAAAGAACAATATAGAGTTCCTCTTAAATCCGTGCAGACTTTTACAGGGGACAGATCAAACTCTCAAAACTGCAAATAAACTTGGAGCATTTTCACATCATGTGTGTGCTCAGTCACTCAGCTGTGTCTGACTTTTTGCAACCCTTTGGACTGTAGCCCAACAGGCTGATCTGTCCATGGGATTCTGGGGGCAAGAATACTGAAGTGGATTGCCATTTCCTTCTCCAGGGGATCTTCCTGACCCAGAGATTGAACCTGCATCTCCTGCACTGCAGGTAGCTTCTTTATATCTGAGCCATCAGGGAAGCCCTTTTCCACATCATATTGAATAATAATGTATACCAATGCATACCATAACCACCTGGTTATGGTTATTGTATATCATAAACACATAGGTTTGGTCTCAGCCTTCCTGTTAACTCTTAATAAACTTACACATGCAAGCATCCACACCCCAAGATTTTACAGTTTAATTGTTATCTATACATAGAAAGTGAGTTCTGAGATCCAGCAGAATATTTGGCATAATGTGTGTACTACTGAAGAAATTGCTTTGAAAAGAGAAACCTGTCTTTAGATTAAAATTCTGAATTACTGCAAAATCAGACCCTTTCCCATGTGCATGTGAGGCCCGTCTAGTTTCATTTTGTTAAATGAGAAGTGCTTGCTTTATTTGCTTTTACAAATGATTGGAATCTACATATATATTATTCCTTTAGTGAGAAATAAGGATTCACTCAGCTCAATTTTCTTCTGGACTCTTCCTTTCTTCTCAGAATCAAGGTTGTATTCAAATTTGCATCCTGATACCACCAAAAATGACCCAGTCAGTATTGGCAAAGTATGCTTCCTACAAAATGACAGGTCTGCATTGCAGATGACTGCAGCCTTGGAGTTTAGCACATTTGATGAGGAATTTAAATTTCACTTCATAACAGTTAAATCAAATGAAAAGTATAATTGTTGCCTAAAATCAAGCCATCTTCTATGTCAAAATAATTCTGAAGTTGTGTAGTTCAACATTTTGAAAAAAATTTTTTTTCTCATTTTAAGGGTTTACTCTCTTCAGAAAAATCAGCAAAAAACTTATATGGCTATCAGAGCTAAAAAAGAATTAATACAGGTGACTTATTAAGTATCTACAAAATATTTTCTCATGAATTAAATTGTGTTAAATGTGTAATTTTGAATCCCTATCCTCCTAACCTAGTTGCACTTAAATTATAACAATAATAACAATAGACATTTAAGCCAAGTTGACTTTTCAGAAATATATAAAAAAGTTGATTTCTAGTATACATTAACACCTAAAATTCAATAAATTTAAAATTATAGAAATATTTTGTTAAGAACAATGCCACAGTTAAACCAGAAGATTTCTTCTTAAATTTTAAAGCTTCAATTGCAATTGTTTTCATTGATTTGAGAATTTCTTTACTAAGGCTTTCAGCACTAAGTCTTTTTTTTATCAGTTTCAGAAAAACGGGGAACATATATTAATTAGTGTTTAATATGAAAATAACTTTGGGAAAAAATAATTCTGTACTTATCAAAATTATTTCAACACATGGTACTGAAAAATCAGTAGTAGATGAGTGGAAAACCAACAGAACCCAACATATAAAATTAGACTTTCAGCAAATTATTATTATAGGTGGTGGTGGTTTAGTCACTAAGCCATGTCCACTCTTGTGACCCCGTGGACAGAGGAGCCTTACAGGCTACAGTCCATGGGGTTCTCCAGGCAAGAATACTGGAGTGGATTGCCATTTCCTTCTCCAGGGAAGAAAATGGAACACAAATAACACAAATTATTATTGAACACAAATCCTGGAGGATGAATTCATGCAAAATTAATAATAAACTTATAAAAATGTTACTGTAAACCATAAATATGCCAACGTTACCAATCAAACAGTAGAAAGCAATAGTTGATAGAGGTGCAATAGTTGATAGAGGCAGACTTCTAATCAGTGATCAGTTTAAAGATCAATATTTAAACAGATATTCCCAAGTATTTTCTTAATCAAAACATGAGGGATCAGTGGTGAGGAGAAAATTAGAGTTTCTGTCGCCATGTAGTCACCAATTCCTAGGTAAGGTAGCCTCAGAAAGCAAATCCTTAAATAACACATCAGCAAGGTTTTTTTAATCACAAATGATTTGAAGGTAAGAAGCAAGTTTAGGAGAAAATTGGGGAATCTTATTTGCATAGGCAAAAGCAATATTCCTGTTCAGAACTGAATACCGTTTTGCAGCCAGTCAAGCCAGGCTGAGGAAGCACATTGTATTTATTCTAGGAATAAACATTGTATCATTCTATCTACTTGATAATTAAAATCCTCCTCTGCTGAGATCACCCTTTGAGGAATATTCACATAAGACACAAATGTCTTCGTGTGTTTCAACTATTCAAAGAAGTCTGTCCACATACCTCTTCCCCGATCTTCTTTTTCAAGTCCTTGCTCATTCAGTGTGTCTGACCATTTCTCCTGCCAAGTGTTTCTCCCTCAGCCAAGCTCACTGCCTCAAGTTCTGTCCCCAGGGAGGATTTCCCTTCACCACCATCCTTCCAAGATGTCCCAAAGACAGGGTGAGGGCAGCAGCTGTCCACTTTTAGATAGCGCCTGCATATTGTGAACCGTTCATAAACCAGGCTTGCCTGAGCCTTCCCCTGTCAGTTCACCATAGTGGAGAGGGCCCCCATGGTCACAAGTACAGGATGGGAGAGAAAAGGTAGTGTGGCAGAAGGGAGGACTGTGGGCTTCTGAGCTACTTCCTCGTGTAACTAATTGTGCCTTCTGGACCTGCTCTGGCCTGATCCCATATATGCCACTTCCATTTGATGCTGAAGCGTTGCTGTGCACATCCTGTATTGCAGCTTGGTGGTTAAGATACCGCTTAGTTCATGATGGGCAGCTCAGGTCATATGGTAACTTGATGGCCCAACGTTAAGCATTCAGTTTCTACAGAGGCTGCAGATGTTTTGTTTCTCTAAAGTAGATTGGTTACCTAGATGATAGAAGGACCTTGCTCCACAATTCTTAAGTCCTGTGCATCAATTCACTTTTAAGGGCCTTCAGAAAGTGCCAAAGGACATCCACAGCTGTCTCAAACACATCAAGCACCATTGGATCTTCTGAATCTTATGGTCCGAAGCAGCTGGCATGGCAACCTGGACCTATTATACAACCCTCTCTTGTTCTGAGTTCCATTCTAAACTAGCAGTTTTTAGAGTCACTTCATAAAAAAGCCTGGAGTTACACATCCAAATGAGGAATATGCTGCTTCTGGGCCTATGGACAAGGATAGATAAAAAGGTATTTTCCAGATTAAATACATAAATTTACATACCATTTACCAGGGTGAGTGTTCAGTTGCTCAAGCAATGAAACCACATCTGGAACAGCAGGTACAACTGGAGTCACCAGCTGGTTAAGATTATGATAATTCACTGTCATTCTCCAAGATCCATCTGTCTTCTGCATAAGCCAAACAGGATGTGGTAGGAATTGCCACCCCTGCATCCTTCGAGTCCTTGGTGGTGGAAGTAAACTCTGCAACCCCTCTAGGAATGTGTTGTTAAATTTTATTTACTATTTTTCTAGGTAGTTCTCATAGCTTTTACTTTGCCTTCCCCTCAATAATAACCCTCCTCCCACAAGTCAAGGAACAAATGTGAAGAATCAGATGCTGCTAAATATGTCTATTCTAAGTATACATTCCAGAACTGCAGAGAGAGCCACATGACTGGTTCAGATACCCATTGGGCTCACTGTGAGGCAGAACAGAGCTATAACTCTGTTGATCAATTGACTTCCATAAGGCTCTATGCTGACTTTAGGGCCACTGCAACGTTTTAGGTCTCCTAGAATTAGTATTAGTTCAAAGCCAGTCAGTAGTTCCCAAAAGGTCTAATATTTCCTTTTCCCCCGTGCATAGTTACCCTGGTAAAAGGCCACAAGTCATCTTGGGGAAGGCTGAGATAAGGGTTGATGGTACAAACTTTTAGTAGTGCACTGGGGTCCTTCCTCAAGCAGAACCGGCCTCACCTTCATTCCAAGGATTCTGGGTGCATAAACTGGCTTGTTTCTGGGAATGGATTGAAGGGATGTAATGATCTGTTTTTATGACTTAGGCTAGACTTTTACTCCCTTGACTCGGAACTTTTCTGCTTATACACATAAATATAAATTTAGTAGGCTTCCCATCTCTTTCACTTTCAGGGACATTGCAATCAACATTCTGATTGCTGCTTTGACCCTACTGTTCATTAAGGTAACCATGCCCACCTTGCTTTTGATAACTGAATATTGCCACTTGGTTCCTAACACCCCAGGATTCAATTACCTTCATTGCATTTAGGTTTCCCAATGCAATTACTGAGTGAAGCAACAACAGAGTCCTCAAGGTGTCAACTGAAAAAAAAAAAAAAGCACAACCTAAAAGTAGAGAGTTATGTCTTATTGGAATATCACTGAGGACTTCCAGGCTATAACTTCTCTGAGGACTGTTTCAAAGAGAAATAGGATATACAGCGGTTTCTTAAAAAAAAAAAAGAAAGAAAGAAAGAAAACAAAACACCCAGGTAGTAAAATATCAAATTATCAAATGTCAATAAAAAGAAAACAAACAAGCAATAAAACAGACATCTCAAGTTAATGAATTTAGCACTTTTCTCTGTATGAGACACTGCAAGAACCTGGGCTTAGTAAAGTTACTCCTTTGATATACATCTCAACCATCTAGGGCCAGGGCTTCCCAAGTGGTGGTAGTGGTAAACAACCCATATACCAATGCAGGAGACATAAGAGATGCAGGTTCCAACCCTAGGTCAGAAAGATCCCCTGGAGGAGGGCATGGCAACCCACTCCAGTATTCTTGCCTGGAGGATCCCCTGGACAAAGGAGGCTGGTGGGCTACAGTCCATAGGGTCACAGAGTCAGACACAGCTGAAACTACTTAGCACACATGCACATATAAGGTCAAATCCTGTTCTTCTACACCTTGAATACCCTCAGGGTATACTATCAGTGGTGGCTCCAGCGGCTGATGGCTTGATAGCTGCAACATCCTTTGTCTAATGATATGGCAGGGGACATTCTTTGTCTACAAAGGATATTGATATGGTCTTCTCATAAATTTTAAAAAAAAAAAAGAAAGAAAGAAAGAAAACAAAACACCCAGGTAGTAAAATATCAAATTATCAAATGTCAATAAAAAGAAAACAAACAAGCAATAAAACAGACATCTCAAGTTAATGAATTTAGCACTTTTCTCTGTATGAGAAGCTGCAAGAACCTGGGCTTAGTAAAGTTACTCCTTTGATATACATCTCAACCATCTAGGGCCAGGGCTTCCCAAGTGGTGGTAGTGGTAAACAACCCATATACCAATGCAAGAGACGTAAGAGATGCAGGTTCCAACCCTAGGTCAGAAAGATCCCCTGGAGGAGGGCATGGCAACCCACTCCAGTATTCTTGTCTGGAGGATCCCCTGGACAAAGGAGGCTGGTGGGCTACAGTCCATAGGGTCACAGAGTCAGACACAGCTGAAACTACTTAGCACACATGCACACATATAAGGTCAAATCCTGTTCTTCTACACCTTGAATACCCTCAGGGTATACTATCAGTGGTGGCTCCAGCGGCTGATGGCTTGATAGCTGCAACATCCTTTGTCTAATGATATGGCAGGGGACATTCTTTGTCTACAAAGGATATTGATATGGTCTTCTCATAAATTTGTTCCTCATAGTATTTGTAGAAGGTAAAACTTCTGGATCCCACCTCCCCCTCCAGCACCCCCGGTCAGGTGTGTATGTTTTAAATGATAAATCCACCCTAGTATTCCTCTCTCATTAAGCTTTTGCAGTTCTTCTCTCCATTATACCGGTGCAAGTCCAGCATTTCCAGTGTATTCATGCCGGTGAGGGGTGGGAGGTGACGGGGGGCCGAGAGGCCATCTTTTGGCCTATGTATCAGCTGACCAACCAGCCAATCCAGAGTGCTAAGCTGCAAATTAAATGCAATCTTATTTAGTGAACACATAAATTCAACCTCATCCAATCTTATAAGGCATTCTTTCTTCCATCATCCCATGCCTTCAGTACCCATTTCCAACACATTTCCCAATATTTTTTCTATGTAACTTAGAAAGTCATTATTTTGGAATTTAGCACTCTTCCTCATGAGTCAGAGTGTGTATTCCACCTTTTGGGACCTGCTGGAGCTAAGTCTAATAAAAGTTCACAAGTAAAGAAATGTGGTAGGGATGGGTCCTGAGGAGAATAAGCGTTGTCTTACCTGACACCTGTGTCAGGGGATGCTACTTTGACTGGGGTTGAAGAGGCCATCTACGTTGATGCCAGGGCCACTGGTAAGAAACATTTATCACAGTTTAGGGGCTAAGTGTCCCCAGCTTCACCAGGCTCTTCCCACAGATCCCCATCCTAATTTAGAGGGTCTAGTTCTTTCCCAATCAAAGGCCTCATGTTAATTCAACATGAGATGCCCTTTCAGGCAGCAAGTTCAACTTGCATTGAATTCAACTAGATGCATGTTGAGGTTCTGTGCTTGATTTTCAGCCCTGTACTACAGGAAATAGTAGTGTCCTTTAGGGCACACATAGAACCTCTCAAGTCATTTATGAGGCACTTGAGCTGGAAATTCAGGTTCATACATTTCTTTCAGTGACATAAGGAGCAACAGAAAACATAACTACATAAATTAGTTTTCCGAAAATGTCATTACATTCATCCCAGAGAAATGAAATCTTATGTCCATGAAAACATTTGTACATGACTGTTTCTAGCAACTTCATTTGTAACAGCTCCAAGCTAGAAACAACAAAAATGTTCTAGAATAAGTGAATGGTTAAACAAATTGTGGTACATGAATACCATGAAACACTGCTTAACAATAAAAAAGACTAACTGGATGGCTCTTGTAAAACACTGTACCAACATTAGAGCTTGATATTCGAAGGCCATATATTACGTGAATACATTATATAGCATTCTCAGGAAGACAAAAAAGGAGATTGATAAGTGGTTGCCAAAACTTTAGGGATGGTGCATGGGGGCCAGGGTGGGAAGATGGTAAATGTGGCTATATAGGAGCAACAGGAAGGAGACCTTTGTGGTGATGGAACAGGTGTGTATCTTGATTGTGGTGATGCCAACACATGTGATCAAATGATACATCTACATGGTAACAAGGGCTTCCCTGGTGGCTCAGAGGTTAAAGCACCTGCCTTCGATGGGGGAGACCCGGGTTCAATCCCTGGGTTGGGAAGATCCCCTGGAGAAGGAAATGGCAATCCACTCCAGTATTCTTGCCTGGACAGAGAAGCCTAGTAGGTTACAGTCCACGGGGTCGCAAAGAGTCGGACACGACTGAGCGACTTCACCTCACCTCACCTCACATGGTAACAATGTCCATTTCCCATCTTTGATAGAGTCCTATTTTTATACAAAATATAAACAATTAGGAAAACTGGACCAAGATTACTTGAAGTCTCTGTCCTACTTTTACACATCCTTGGCTGTCTATAATTATTGCAAAACAAATCACTAAAAAAAAGTAATGTGCTCAAATAAGAAACAAATCTGTATAAAAGTTTTTTCTTGAGGGTGCTAAACTGTTCAAGACAACTTCAACTCTGAGGCAGTCATTTTATCATTGGTAACATAATAAAAGAAGCAAAAATTATATTAGGGGATTATATTTGGAAAATTTAATGTAATTTTTGACACACTATATGAGAAACATTACTTTCTGTTGAATAATATTTTTCAACTTTTGAGGTAGGTTAACCACAGGTAGATAAATCTAGTAATCAATGAACAACATTAGGATAGAAAGACAGTCTCTTAAGATAAATGATATCATGCTATATGGAATTTTCATTAATTTAAGCAACTCTGTATATCTCTGATGTCAAGGTAAGTGACAAGTCCAAAGCTGCTGAAAACTAATGACGATTACAAGAGGTTACACAGTAAATTGTGAATCAATGAAAACAAAGATTTACAGAGCTGATATAGAATTTAAAGACTTCATGTATAAATTGAGATACTCTGAAATTATATTTCCAAGCTTGCTCAGGACTGGGAATCAGGCCAAACCCAGACTATTTGGCCCCTAAAATGCGATTGTCCACGAGAACCATACTCTGTTGCATTCCTGCATATGCCCTTTTCCTCACAAGTTGCCTTCATAGCACTGTGCAGCTTTGGCCAGATTTCAGGGCACAGAGGGGCCTTCCCAGGTGGCTCAGGGGTAAAGAATCTGCCTGCCAACACAGGAAACATGTAAGACATGTGTTTGATTCCGGGGTTGGAAAGATCCCCTGGAGGAAGGAACAGCAACCCAATACTCTTGCTTGAAAATCCCATATACAGAAGAGCCTGGCAGGCTACAGTCCATGGGGTCACAAAGAGTTGGACATGACTGACCACACACGCACAGGGCACAGAGAGTCTGCCTTGAATTGAGAGTATCTCTCCCACATAGGCACCTGAGGGCTGGCAGAGCTCTGCTTATCTCTAAAGACTCCATCTTCAATGAGCTCTATTACAGTTAACGAGCTTCTCTGTAACTTAAAATACTTCAGAAAGAAAAATATTTTAGAAAGTATCTAATTGGAACTATCCCAATCACATAGTTTTCATCATCAGCCTTTGTGATTCCAGGCTTTTATAACCCCAATTATTCTGACATATTTTTAGGGAGAAAGGAGAGTGGGTTTTTTTCCTACTTTAATTATACTCCTTAAGTCATCATAGTTTCATATTATTGAATGTACAGGCAAAAAACATCCACATATTCACATTTGGAAAGATTTACTTTAGAAATGCTCTTTGAATGCATTTTCACTACCAAAATCACAAAAGTATCTTCTGTAATAGGGAAGAAAATGTGACTTGTTTCTCTGCAAAACCAAATATGATATTGACCAAGTGGTAGGCATTCAATGAACATGACCCCTGAGACCATGTGTGGTGGGGATAAAGGCCTGGGATAGGAGTGCTGGACAGGTCCTTGGTCTCTGATTGAGTTCCCTTCAGCTTTTCCATTACCCTTCATGGATTATAGCATTGTAATGGTGAAGGGGCTCACATAACTCAGTAAAGCCATGAACCGTGCCTTGCAGGGAGACCCAAGATGGATGGGTCATAGAGAAGAGTTCTGACAAANAAAAACAAGACCTGGAATTGACTGGCTCAGATCATGAATTCCTTATTACAAAAATCAGGCTTAAATTGAAAAAAGTAGGGAAAACCACTAGGCTATTCAGGTATGACCTAAATCAAATCCCTTATGATTATACAGTGAAAATGATGAATAGATTCAAGGGATTAGATCTGGTAGACAGAGTGCCTGAAGAACTATAGACAGAGGTTCATAATACAGTGTAGGAGGCAGTGACCAAAATCGTCCCCAAGAAGAAGAAATGCAAGAAGGCAAAGTGGTTGTCTGAGGAGTCTTTACATATAGCTGAGAAAGGAAGAGAAGTGAAAGGCAAGGGGGAAAGGGAAAGATTAAATCCAACTGAATGCAGAGTTCCAGAGGATAGCAAGGAGATGTGTAGGAGGCAGTGACCAAAATCGTCCCCAAGAAGAAGAAATGCAAGAAGGCAAAGTGGTTGTCTGAGGAGTCTTTACATATAGCTGAGAAAGGAAGAGAAGTGAAAGGCAAGGGGGAAAGGGAAAGATTAAATCCAACTGAATGCAGAGTTCCAGAGGATAGCAAGGAGAGATAAGAAGGCCTTCTTAAATGAATAATGCAAAGAGGAAAACAATAGAATAGGAAAGACTAGAGATCTCTTCAATAAATTGGAAATTTCATGAAAGCAAAGATGGATACGATAAAGGATAGAAACAGTAAGGACTTAACAGAAGCAGAAGAGATNGGGAAAGATTAAATCCAACTGAATGCAGAGTTCCAGAGAATAGCAAGGAGAGATAAGAAGGCCTTCTTAAATGAATAATGCAAAGAGGAAAACAATAAAATAGGAAAGACTAGAGATCTCTTCAATAAATTGGAGATTTCATGAAAGCAAAGATGGATACGATAAAGGATAGAAACAGTAAGGACTTAACAGAAGCAGAAGAGATTAAAAAGAGGTAACAAGAATACACAGAACTATACAAAAAGTCTTAATGACCCAGATAACTGTAGTTGTGTGGTCATTCACCCAGAGCCAGACATTCCAGAATGTGAAGTCAAGTGGGCCTTGGGAAGCATTACTAGGAACGAAGCTAGTGGAAGTGATGGAATTCCACTGAGCTATTTCAAATCCTAAATAATGCTGTGAAAGTGGTGCACTCAATATGTCAGCAAATTTGGAAAACTCAACTGTGGCTATAGGACTGGGAAAGGTCAATTTTCATTCCAATCCCACAGAAGCTTAATAAATTAGAAAGTGTGAGGATTCTGTCATTCAGTAAAAAATATTTGGAGCTTACTTTGTGATAGTCAGAATGAATGTATAAGGCTTGGATGGTGTTCCTAGGTAGCTCAATATTTAGTGTGGCATCTTCATTCCAGTTCTGCTATTAATTAACCATGTGAGCACTTTGAAGTCTGTTTCATTGGCACTAAAAAGGAAAATGAAAGCACATGGCCTGATTCTCGCAATAAATGTGTTATTTATTTAACTTAATTTTTAAAGTTTGATGCTTCAATTACATTCTAATTCTAATAGAGTTTGTTTACAGTAGGCATTCCTGTAGACAGCTCTCTTCTGGGAAGACATGAAAATACAGTGAGAGTAACATTAGCCCCAAGCCAGGCGTTATTTCAAAAACTTTAAATATATCATTTCATTCAGCCCGACAATGAATGAAAGAGGCAGATTTCCCTTCTTGGTGTTCCTTGCATCCAATGTAAGGGCACGAACCTTCGGCTCTGCCAATGGGATCCTGCAACCCAAAACCAGAGTTAGGAACAAGTGGAGCGAAGCTAAAGGAGCATGGGATTTTGCTGTGGTGATGGGGGTTATGGAGTCCTCTGAGGGCGGGTGGGGGGTGCAGCCAGCAGGAGCCATGGCCTATTCAGGTATACAGATAAGTCCAGGAATCAAACCCTGTGACTCCTGCTTTGCAGGTGGATTCTTTACCTGCTGAACCACTGGGGAAACAAAGTGTGTACATGAATAGATGTAAATTTGGGAAAACTGTGCTTATTATTTTTTTGACTGACACCCACTGTCCCCTGGCTCTGGGGAATTTCTCCAGATATGATTTTCTATTGAGAGGCAATATGCTTCCTGCTACTATGGAAACCATTTCATTCTCCCTGCAGATAAGAGCAGGGTTGTGACCTGCACTCTGTGTTAGCAGGTTGTTGGCTTTTTCTTCCACCATTATTATTTGGGGATAAGAATTCAATATAAGATCTATCTCCTTAGCAAATTTTTAACTGCACAACACAATGCCATTAAAACTAAAAAGCACTATTCTGTACAGATGACGCCACCCTAATGGCAGAAAGTGCAGAGGAACTAAAGAGCCTCTGGATGAAGGTGAAAGAGGAGAGTGAAAAAGCTGACTTAAAACTCAACATTCAAAAAACTAAGATCATGGCATCTGGTCCCATCACTTCATGGCAAATAGATGGGGAAACAATGGAAACAGTGACAGATTTTATTTTCTTGGGCTCCGAAATCACTGAAGACTGTGACTGTAGCCATGAAATTAAAAAGTGCTTGCTCCTTGGAAGAATAGCTATGACAAACCTAGACAATGTATTAAAAAGCTGAGACACTTTACCAACAAAAGTCCATATAGTCAAAGCTATGGTTTTTCCAGTAGCCATATACAGATGTGAGAGTTGGATGATAAAGAAAGCTGAACGCCAAAGAATTGATGCTTTCAAGCTGTGGAGTTGGAGAAGACTCTTGAGAGTCCCTTGGACTGCAAGGAGATCAAACCAGTCAATCCTCAAAGAAATCAGCCCTGAATATTCACTGGAAGGACTGATAGTGAAGCTGAAACTCCAGTAATCTGGCCACCTGATGTGAAGAGCTGATTCAGTGGAGAAGACCCTGATGCTGGGGAAGATNCTTGAGAGTCCCTTGGACTGCAAGGAGATCAAACCAGTCAATCCTCAAAGAAATCAGCCCTGAATATTCACTGGAAGGACTGATAGTGAAGCTGAAACTCCAGTAATCTGGCCACCTGATGTGAAGAGCTGATTCAGTGGAGAAGACCCTGATGCTGGGGAAGATTAAGGGCAGGTGAAGGGGTGACAGAGGATGAGATGGTTGGATGGCATCATGAACTCAGTGGATATGAGTTTGAGAAAACTCTAGGAAATAGTGAAGGACAGGGAAGCCTGGAATGTTGCAGTCCATGGAGTCACAAAGAGTTGGGCATGACTGAATGATTGAACAACAATGCTATGCAGAAAATCTCTAGGACGTATCCATCTTGCATAACTGGAACTTCCTTCCCTTTAACTAACACTTTGACTTTTCTGCCTCCCTTCAGCTCCTGACAATCACTATTCTACTCTATGCTTCTGTGAGTTTGACTATTTTTAGAATTCTCACATAGACAATATCATGCATTGTTTGTATTTCTGTGTCTGACTTATTTCATTGAGCTTAATGTTTATCACCAACTCAATGGACACAAGTTTGAGCAAGCTCCAGAAGTTGGTAATGGACAGGGAAGCCTGGCATGCTGCAGTCCTTGGGGCTGGAAAGAGTCGAACATGACTGAGCAACTGAACTGAACTGACTGAATGTTCTCCAGGTTCATTCATATTGTCACGAATGGCAGAATTTCCTTCTTTTAAAAGACTGAATAATATCTCGCTGTGTATACCTCACATCTCTTTTATTCATTCATCTGTTGATGGACATTTAGGTTACTTCCGTATCTTGGTTATTGTGAATAATCTTGTTGCAGTGAATATAGGTGTGAAGATGTCTTTATGAGATTCTTTTTTCGATTCCTTTAAATATATACCCAGAAGCAGGGGAGGTTCCTCAAAAAACTAAAAAGAAGAGGATTGTTAGCTTTTGGTTGGTTCCACACAGGCAAAGATACAGAGTGCAGCAGAGTCCCACCAAAAGGCAAACATGCTTCTGCCGCTGTACCTACTCCCACCCTTTATCCAGGGTGTTTGTTTCTACTTATTTCCCAAGTTCAGTCCCTCAGCTTCTCGTTGATTCTGCAAACTCATAGTTTGATAAATTCTCCTCTTCTTAAGAAAAATAGCCAAATTATGTTGCTCTCAACAAAGAATTTTATTGCTCCTTACTGTCAAAAGGAATTGTAACATTTATAATTGAGTTTACTGAATTGCAGTATAGTACAGTAAGGCTCATTGGAAAAGACCCTGATGCTGGGAGGAATTGGGGGCAGGAGGAGAAGGGGATGACAGAGGATGAGATGGCTGGATGGCATCGCTGACTCAATGGACATGAGTTTGAGTGAACTCCAGGAGTTGGTGATGGACACGGAGGCCTGGAGTGCTGTGATTCATGGGGTCACAAAGAGTCAGACACGACTGAGTGACTGAACTGAACAGAGCAGTCAGGCCTTGTAGTTTCATTATTAAGGAAATCCTGGTTTAGTCCTTTAAAAACTTGTGACCTAAAGTAAGAGTTGAGTCAAATAATTATTAGCAACAAAAACGAGTTTTGTTCCTGTGAAGTTTTGATAAATGCCTTAAGAAACTTAAGGGTATCAAAGTGATTTAGAGAATTTCAGTAATGTCCCCAAACACATTTATAATGGTATTCATATTCTAAATTGAGAGATGTGTGATGCAGTTGTTGTATTATTCTGTGTTGAAATTAGTAATACAGACAGGTTTGTCCCATACTTTTTGATCGTGAAACTCCATCCCCAGGAATTCTGGCCTCTCAGTGAAACCAAAATACCCCATAAAAAAAAGCCTTTGGGTGGGACCTGGGGATCCCATTCCATTGTATGCCTTTATTTGATATTATTTGATTATTATTTGTGTTGGAGAAGGCAATGGCACTCTACTCCAGTACTCCTGCCTGGAAAATCCCATGGACAGAGGAGCCTTGAAGGCTGCAGTCCATGGGGTCACTGAGGGTCAGACAAGACTGAGAGACTTCACTTTCACTTTTCACTTTCATGCATTGGAGAAGGAAATGCAACCCACTCCAGTGATCTTGCCTGGAGAATCCCAGGGATGGGGGAGCCTGGTGGGCTGCTGTCTATGGGGTCACACAGAGTTGGACATGACTGAAGTGACTTAGCAGCCATCCCTTTGCTGCTGCTGCTGCTAAGTCGCTTCAGTTGTGTCCGACTCTGTGTGACCCCATAGATGGCAGCCCACTAGGCTCCTCTCTC
>SJYX01008937.1:55125-72427 GCA_006410675.1 Oreotragus oreotragus
TCCCAGCTCCTAGTGTGTGGAATAGGCAATTATGTCACATGGTATTTCCATGGAAACTCTAGAAAAGCATAAGCATATAAGTGATGACAAAAACTGAAACTATGACTTACCTTTATAAAATACCTTTTGAGATAGAAAGATATATGTATAAACCCAGTTGTAAACTGAGGATAAATTCTGAAATGTTATTATTATTCAGATATTGAAAGTAGTTTTTTTTCCCCTTTTATTTGCTTATAGTTGATTTACAGTGTTGTGTTAATTTCTGCTGTACAACTAAGTAGTTCAGTTATACATATATATACATTCTTTTTCATATTCTTTTCTGTTATAGTTTATCACAGGATATTGAATATAGTTCCCTGTGTGATACAGTAAGACCTTGTTGTTTATCCGTTCTGTATATAATAGTTTGCATCTGCTAATCCCAAACTCTTAGTCCATCCCTCTCTTACCCTCTTTCACCCTTGGGAACCACAGATCTATTCTTTACATTGAAAATGTTTTGAATATTTTGGATTAGATAAACAGGAAACAAGAATTTCATATTCTATCAATAAGAATCAGAAAAAGGAATCACGTAGATGTGTTCCAAATTTTGAAATTTTAACTTCAATCAAATGTGAATATGTATCCTGAGCTTCCCCTCTAATAGATTTACATTTAATTGAGAGTAAGAACAAAAAGTATGTTCCAAAAGAGACAGTTTATGGAAATTGAGGTGATTATTCCTGAGGGTGAGGACAGTATTTACAATAGTTGGATGCATTAGGATTCTGCTATGACCAGACATTGTACTGAGTCATTTAAATATATTGATTCATTTAATGCTCACTGCATCTCTGTGAATCAGATATATTATTATCCCCATTTTACAAATGAGAAAACTGAAGCACAGACAGGTAAATGACTTGCCAAAAGTTGCATGGCTGCTATGAAAAGCTAATTTTCAAAGTAAATATTTTAGTGCTATTTGACTTTTTTATTTTTATTTTTTTATTTGACTTTTTTAAACCATATGCCTCTATTATTTTTAACTAAAATTTAATATTATTATCCCCATTTTACAAATGAGAAAACTGAAGCACAGACAGGTAAATGACTTGCCAAAAGTTGCATGGCTGCTATGAAAAGCTAATTTTCAAAGTAAATATTTTAGTGCTATTTGACTTTTTTATTTTTATTTTTTTATTTGACTTTTTTAAACCATATGCCTCTATTATTTTTAACTAAAATTTAAAAATTATAATTGAATAGAGATTTATTGCTTCCATTATATTTTTATAGAAAAAATACTATTAACCTTGCCCCCAAATATCACTGAATTGTAAAGCTGTTTTTCTACTTATATATTCAATATTTAATGCAACACTGAGATCTAAAAAGAATAGGCAATATTTTATTTTTAAAAATTTATTTATTTAATTGGAGGATAATTACTTTACAATATTATGATGGTTTTTGCTATACATCAACATGATTTGGTCATAGGCATACATGTGTCCTCTCCTTCCTGAACACCTTTCCCATCTCCCTTCCCACTCCATCCCTCCAGGATGTTACAGAACACCAGCTTTGGGTTTCCTGTGTCATACATCAAACTCCCACTAGCTATCTATTTTACATTTGGTAATGTATGTGTCTCAATGTTATTCTATCAAAGCATCCCATCCTCTCTTTCTCCCACTCTTTCTCTCCAAAAGTTTGTTCTTTATGTCTGTATCTCCTTTGCTGCCCTGCATGTAGGATTGTTGAGACCATCTTTCTAGATCCCATATATATGAGTGAATATACGATATCTGTCCTTCTCTTTCTGACTTACTTCACTTCTGTATAATAGGCTCTAGATTCATCCACCTCATTAGAATGAATTCAAATGTGTTCCTTTTTATAGCTGACTGGCATCACTGACTCGATGGACGCGAGTCTGAGTGAACTCTGGGAGTTGGTGATGGACAGGGAGGTCTGGCGTGCTGCGATTCATGGGGTCGCAAAGAGTCGGATACGACTGAGCAACTGAACTGAACTGAACTGAATATTCCATTGTGTATACGTACCACTATCTCCTTATCAATTCATCTGCCGATGGATATCTAGGAAAATAGGAAACATTTTACATTGGTATTTGTAATATCAAGGCGCAAACTTTTAGAAGTTAACATTTTGTTACCCAGCCCTCTAACTAAATTCTATCCTGAAATTTCAGCCTATTATCTTAATGCATCTTTAAAATGAATTACCTGAGTGCCTGGACACGTTTATACGTAAAACAGTTTGCTGAATTGCTTCTACTTAAGTAAATATTTCATGTTACTACAGCCTTCAAATTGATTTTCAATTTAATAATATTTAGTAAAACAAAACAAGGAGTAACATAAACTGAATTAGCTTGCTCCTTATTTTTGTTGTTTTGTTTTTTTCTTTTTTTCCTTCAAGGAATTTCTTCAGAGAAAATCAGGAAATTATATACATGCTTAGAAAAACTTTTATTCATATCATAAGACCCAGGACTTCACATGAAAAAGGTTTTATATAATCTTCCTCCTCTTAAAATATTTATAATAATTGAGGACATACCTTCTGGTTAATAATATCATCTAGATAAATAATAATTTTAGTTTTCATTACTTATTTAGTACCTATGGAGTAGTATATAATGCAATTTAGTCCAATTTATAGGATGAAATGCAAATTTAAATAATTGAATTTGGTTTATACTGCATCTTTATTTCTCTTAAGCATAGACATATACTTTACAAGTTAAGCTTTATTAACTTTACATGGATGTATCTTTTTGGAAGTAGAATATTAACTAAATAGAATAAAGTTTTAGAAATGGATATTGGCTAATAAATGTATTTACATATATGCATATGTTATAAAAATAATTTTGCTTTATTCTCTAAAACATCATGTCTATGATTTTACCTTGGAAATCATTCCAATATGTCAGTGCTTTAAAATATATATGCTAATAAACAATGCTCAATGTGCTACAAAAATAATTTAGCTATTTTTAAATGAATTTCCCTTCTAGTTACCTCATTTCAGTATTTATAGGTCATAGAAATGAAGTATAGGAAACTCTGAATTTTACCTTATGGAGACCTTGCATGCAGGAACACTGTATATCATAGCCTGCAATGATTGACCAAATATGATTAAGAAAAAAAGTATGAACTTACTTGCAGAAATTCTTCCATCTTACAGCTTACAGAACATTAAACGTTGATATATATGCATATATAACAAGAAAGTTTTTAATCCGACTTCTGGACATGTGGAGAAAACCATGATTTGAAAAGATTCATGCACCTCAGTGCTCATTGCAGGACTATTTACAATAACCAGGATATGGAAGCAACCATCAGCAGAGAACAGATAAAGAGGATGTACATACATTCGATGGAATATTATTCAGCCATTAAAACAAACGAAATAATGCCATTTGCAGCACAGGGATGGGACTAGAGATTCTCATACTGAGGGAAGTCAGGCAGAGAAAGACAACTATCATATGATTTATGTGGAATCTTGAAAAAAGGGTACAAATGAACTTATCTACGAAACAGAGAGTTACAGACGTAAAAAGCACAATTATCAGGGGGTAAGAAGGTGGGGAGGGATAAACTGGGAGAATGGGATTGACATATACACGCAGCTGTACATAAAACAGATAACTAATAAGGACCTACTGCACTCTACTCAGTAATCCTATGGCCTTTATGGGAAAAGAATGGCCTATATGGGAGAAGAATCTTTAAAAGACTGGGTATATGTATGTGTAACTACTCACTTTGCTATACACCTGAAACTGACATGACATTGTAAATCAACTATACTCCAATAAAAATTTAAAAATAAATTTAAAAAGCTTAAAACTAAAGAAGCTTTTTAGAATGTACCTTTGAAATTTAGTTGTTCTATACAAATGTTTTGAGAAGGGTAAGTTTGAAAAATATGACAAGAATTTAGAGTACCAAAGTTTTTTTTTAATTGTCAGATGGTTAAACATTTTTGTTATAAAGCTACAGTTAAGGCACTTATATGAAATGTACATGTATATACATGTTTGAGGTATAAGAAGGGGGTCTCCTCTCCTGGTTTCACTACTGCCAATGGCTATTTCAGTCTTATGAATTCAGATAACTGGTTGGTGTTCTAAGCTTAGAGTTCAAAACCATCCATGTGTCATTTTTCAAGTTTAGATTAAATCTTCCAGGACTATAGGTAATACCAGAACGAGGTTGGGAGGATGTTACATGGAGCACAAATGGAGCACAAGTACAATGAAATGTAATTTTTCAGTTGATGAAATGAAGTTGATCTAGAAATTATGGAAGAGAGAGTACAAAATCATTCCAAGTACCAGTGATCTAAAGTCCCTGGGAAAAGTTGGATTCTCATAGGATATTTAAAAAGAATCAAACACATATATGCACTACCGTGTGTAAAATGGATAGCTAGTGAGAAGCAGCTATATAGCACAGGGAGCTCAGCTCAGTGCTCTGTGATGACCTAGAGGGGTGGGATGGGATACAGGGATGGGAGGGAGGCTAAAAGGGGAGAGAATATAAACATATATATATGTACATATATATATATATATATAGCTGATTCATTTTGTTGTACAGCAGAAACCACCATAACATTGTAAAACAATTAGACTCCAGTTATATAGTAATCATTTTATCAATCTTAGTTCTTTAGCTTTTTTTTAAAATAAGATAGCCTCAGTTTAAAATAATTGCACTAATTCAATTTCACTCATGTAAGAGAAGGCAGTTCTGTGCAATCAATCTGTCAAACACGTACTGCAAAATAAAACAACCAAAGAAAGTAATTAGATTCTCCAAAGCTTCTTCCTTTCTGTTGCTCTCATGTTTCTTCTAAAACCTAATTTCTTTCTGGAGGCAAGCCTTCCACCTAGGGCGATGCTTATTGTAGGTGTCCCTATAATCAAGATGTGTATCTGTTCTTTCTTTCTCTCAATTCCTTCTGATGATAAAGCTACTCATCTCTTACTGAGGCGATGACAGGAATGGATATTTGTAATGCACTCTGTGTTTTGTATGTTCTTCATTAAAAGCAGCTGAGTTGGTAGCTTCATGAAGGAGGATGCATTCTTCTGCATTTGTGTGTGCGCACGTGTGTGTTTGGGAAGAAGGTTTTATTATTGTTTTCATTCAAAAGTAAATACTGAAAGCTTCACTCCAAATTAATATTGTCATCAGTAGTGACATATGAAAATCTTGCTCATTAGTCTGTGATCTGGAGGGAAAATATTTTAATGACTATCAGTCAATGCATCTGTGATTCTTGTAACTATCATTGAAAATTTTAAAAACTTGATGTTTACTCTGGAATTTTATGCTTTGAAATATTATTGACTTCCAAGAAGGAAGCCAGATGTTAGAACCTTATAGCATAAACTTCAGGAATATAAAAACTATTGTTACTAAATTAAATAACACAGATTTAGGACATTTAACTTTTTAGCCAAATGTATTAAGATATAATTGACATAGGACTACAACTCACCCATTTAGAGTGTACAGTTCAGTAATTTTTAGTATACTCACAGATATGTGCAATCATTACCATGGTTAACTTTAAAACAATTTTGTCACTGTAAGAAGAAATCCCATGCCCTCCCAACCCTAAGCTATCACTTACTGCATTTCTGTTAAATCTTTAAAATCTTCATAAATTAGCACTTTGATATGAATCTCTAACTCTCTCTGCTATTATTTGTAAATTAAAAAAACTTTTTGTTGAGCAATGTTAGGTTTACAGAAATATTAAGCAGATATGCATAGAGATACCATATATTTCATTGACAATACCCCTTCCCTCTTTCCCCTGTTACTAACACCCTGCATTAGAGGTATATTTTTACAACTGATGAGCCTATACTGATATGTTGTGATTAATTAAATTTTACATTAGTTCACTATATGTGTTGTTTGTTCTATGGGTTTGAAATAAATGTATAACGACAGGTATTGGCCACTACAATCTCATACAGAATATTTTCACTGCCTTACCCTAGAAATTCCTATGATTTATCTGTTCATCACTGCATCTCTTTCCCTAATTCCTGACAACTCCTAATCTTTTTACTGTCTCCATAGTTTTGCTTTTCCCAGAATGTTGCAGAGTTGGAAGATTTTCTCTTATATTATCTTCCAGAAGTTTTATAGCTTTGTGTTTCATATTTGCGTGCGTGCATGCATGCTAAGTCACTGAGTCATGTCTGACTCTTTGTGACCATATGGACTGTAGCCCGTCAGGCTCCTCTGTCCATGGGAGTCTCCAGGTAAGAATACTGGAGTGGGTTGCCATGTTCTCCTCCAGGGGATCTTCCCATCCAGGGATGGAACATGTCTCTTACATCTCCAGCATTAGGCAGGTTCTTTATCACCAGGGCCACCTGGCCATTTTATATTTAGATCTGTGCTTCATATTTAGGGCTTCTCTTGTGGCTCAGCTGGTAAAGAATCCGCTGGCTATGTGGGAGACCTGGGTTCTATCCCTGGGTTGGGTAGATGCCCTGGAGAGGGAAAAGGCTGCTCACTCCAGTATTCTGGCCTGGAGAATTCCATGAACTGCATAATCCATGGGGTTGCAAAGAGCTAGACACCACTGAGTGACTTTCACTTTTAAGTAAAATCTTCCCTGGTGGCTCAGACTGCAAATCATCCACCTGCAATGCAGGGGACGGAGGTTCGATCCCTGAATTGGGAAGATCTCCTGGAGAAGGAAATGGCAACCCACTCCAGGACTCTTGCCTGGAAAAATTCCACGGACGGAGGAGCCTGGTAGGACTGTAGTTCACAGGGACGCAAAGAGTCGGACATGACTGAGCAACTTCATTTTTATTTTTAATGTTTCTAAAAGGTGTAAGGTTTATTTATAAATTCACTTTTTTTTTTTCCTTTCTGCTTGTGGATGGCTAGTTATTCCAGGACCACTTGTTGAAAAGACAATCTTTGTTCTTCAGATTGCTACTGTTCCTTTGTCAGAATCAGTTTACTGTATATGTCTGGGTCTATTTCTGGGCTGTCTATTCAGTTCCATCGACATATTTGTCTATTCTCATGCCCATACCACGCTGTCCTGATTAGTATCACTTTATAGTAAGTCTTGATGTTGTTGTTTCCAACTTTGCTCTTCCTCTTCAAGACTGTGTCAGCCATTTTGGGTTTTTATAAACTCTGGAATCAATTTGTCAATATCTGCAAAATAATTTTTGATTTTGATTGGGATTAATTAAATCTGTGACTGCAGCCATGAAATTAAAAGACGCTTACTTCTTGGAAGAAAAGTTGTGACCAACCTAGATAGCATATTCAAAAGCAGAGACATTATTTTGCCGACTAAGTTCCATCTAGTCAAGGCTATGGTTTTCCCTGTGGTCATGTATGGATGTGAGAGCTGGAGTGTGAAAAGGGCTGAGCGCTGAAGAATTGATGCTTTTGAACTGTGCTGTTGGAGAAGACTCTTGAGAGTCCCTTAGACTGCAATGAGATCCAACCCTTCCATTCTGAAGAAGATCAGCCCTGGGATTTCTTTGGAAGGACTGATGCTAAAGCTGAAACTCCAGTACTTTGGCCACCTCATGCAAAGAGTTGACTCATTGGAAAAGACTTTGATGCTGGGAGGGATTGGGGGCAGGAGGAGAAGGCGACGATAGAGGATGAGATGGCTGGATGGCATCACGGACTCGATGGATGTGAGTCTGAGTGAACTCCGGGAGATGGTGATGGACAGGGAGGCCTGGCGGGCTGCGATTCATGGGGTCGCAAAGAGTCGGACATGACTGAGCGACTGAACTGAACTGAACTGAACTGATGGGCTTCCTAGGTGACTCAGTGGTAAAGAATCTACCTGCCAATGCAGGAGATGCAAGAATTGTGGGTTTGATCCCTGTGTTGGGAAAATTCCTTAGAGAAGGAAATTGCCATCCACTCCAATATTTTTGCCTGGAAGTTTCCATGGAAAGAGAAGCCTGGCAGACTACAGTCCAGGGGATTGCAAAGAGTTGGGCATAACTTAGCGACTGAGCACACACATATTAAGTCTGTAGCTCAAACGGGGAAGAACTGGCATCATCATAACACTTTTTGTCATCTTACACATGAACATGGAGTATCCCTCCATTTATTTAAATGATTTGATTTCTTTTCTCAGAGGTTTGTAGTTTTTCCTCATTTAGGTATAGTACATAATTATATCTAAGTATTTCATTTTGGGAGCTAAAGTAAATGATACTTTTTTAATTTTTAATTTAAAAACCAATTGTTCATTGCTCGTACACAGGGAAGCAATTAGCTTTTATATGTGAATATGTATCCTGCAACCTTGCTATAATTGCTATAGTTCCCAAAGTTTTTTGGTTGATTCTGCAAGATTTTCTACATAGCTGATCATGCCAGCTACAAATACAGCTTTATCTGTTCCTTTTCAATTTATGTACTTTTAATTTATTTTTAGTTTAATTATATTAGCTGTGAATTCTAAGACAATGTTAAAAAAATGTGTTGAGAAGGGATCCTGTACTTTGTTCTTAATCTTAGTGAGAAAGCATTTAGATTCTCACTAAAAAATACTGTATTATCTGTAGATGTATTATAAATTCTCAACATCAAGTTGCAATAGCTCCTTTGTGTTTCTAGTTTACTGGAAGCTTTTGTCATGAATAAATGTTGGAGTTGTCAAATCCTTTTTCTATATCTACTAGTATCACTTTATAGTTTTTTTTCTTTAACCTGTTTATATGATGAATTACACAAATTTGTTTTCTTATGTTAAACCAGCTTTGCATTCCTGGAAGAGGCCCCACTTGTTCATGGTTTATGATTCTCTTCATAGAAAATTGAATTTGATTGACTAATATTTTGTTCAAGATTTTTGCAACTATATTCATTTGTCTGAATTTTTCCTTTTTTAAATAATGTTTTGTATTCTTTTGATATTAGGATAATGCTGGCCTCCTAAAATGAGTTAGAAAGTATTCATTCTAGTTCTATTTTTAGAGAACAAGCATGCATTTTTCTAAAATGTTTTGCTAAAATTCACCAGTGAACTCATGTAGCCCTAGAGCTTTCTTTTTGGCAAGTTATTAATCATAGTTTCAAATCTTTTAGTATATATAGGCTGGTTGAGATTCTCTATTTCTCTTTATGTTATTTTGATGCTGGAACAACTGAATATCTACATGCCAAAAAAGTGAATCTAGACAAAGACCTTACAGTTCTGGTATACATTAAAAGGATCTCAAAATGGTTCATGAAATTCAATGTAAAATGCAATGGTCTTAATTAAAATAAAATGCTTCTGCTTTCAAAAGACACTGTTAATAGAATGAAAAATCAAGCCGCACACTGGGAAAAAATATTTGCAAAAAGATATCTGATAAAAGACTGATTTCTATAATATACAAAGAATTCTTATAACTGAACAATAGGAAAACAATTAAAAATGGACAAAGATCTTAAGATACACTTCATCAAGGAAGATATACAGATAGCAAGTAAGTGTATGAAAAAATGCTTAACATCATACGCTATTAGGAAATCATACATTAAGTCAGCCATGATTACTGGGGAAAATATTTGCAAAAAGATATCTGATAAAAGACTGATTTCTATAATATACAAAGAATTCTTATAACTGAACAATAGGAAAACAATTAAAAACGGACAAAGATCTTAAGATACACTTCACCAAGGAAGATATACAGATAGCAAGTAAGTGTATGAAAAAATGCTTAACATCATACGCTATTAGGAAATCATACATTAAGTCAGCCATGATGTACTACTGCATACACTTTAGAAAGACGTAAAATCCAAACACTGCCAACACTAAATATTGATGAGGATATGGAGTGACATAAATGCTCCTTCCTCACTTGTGAGAATACAAGATGGCATAGTCACTTTGGAAGACAATTTGATAGTTTCTTACAAAATATTCATACTCTTAACATATAATCCAGTAATTATACTCCTTCATATGTGCACAAATGAGTTAAAAACTCATGTTCACATGAAAACCTGCACATGCATGTTTATAGAAACTTTATGCATAATTGCTGAAACTTGGAAGTAATTATGCTGTCCTCAATAGGTAAATTAACTATGTTATATCTGGACAATAAAATAATAGTAGCCATTGAAAGAAACAAGCTATTGAACCACAAAAAGACATGGAAGAATCTTAAAAGCATATTGCAAAGTAAGAAACCATCTTAAAAGACTGCATACTACATGATTTCAACTATGTGACATTCTAGAAAAGGCAAAATTATGGAGACAGTTTAAAGACTGGTGGTTGCCAGGGGTTAGAGATCACACAGAGTCAGACACGACTGAAGCAACTTAGCAGCAGCAGCAGCAGAGGTGAAGAAGGGATGAATAGGTGAAGCAAAGGGGGTTTTAAGTGAATAGAACTACTTCTTATATATAGGGGTGGATTATATCATTATACTTTTCTTAAACCTATAGAATGTGCAGCACAGAGTGAACTCTATGTAAAGTATGAACTTTAGTTAATAATAATGTATTAACTGAATTGCAATGTATTGTATATTATATACATACAAAAGTAATTGTGGTTTCAGATTGTGAATTTAAAATCATTGTAACTGAGCTCAAACCTGTTGGGGTCCTTTAATGGACCAGAACCTGGTGGTCCAGAGTTGATGATAAGAAAGTGAAAGAGAGAGAGAGACAGACAGACAGAAAGAAAGACACGGGGACCCAAGTTTTAATGGAGCAAGGGTATTTTATTAGCATAAATGTAGGCTTATATATATCTTTAGTAGGATGATTACTCAGCTATTACACAGGATGAAATTTTATCAATAGCCACAATATGGATAGTCTAATACATACAAGGTCACTGACGCTGAAAACAGTCACTGAAGGGAGTTACAGAAACGAATCCAAGCAGATACATTTTCTCATGATCTCAGTTCTGAAAACTGCATGCAGCTGTACTCGTTCCTGGAATAGGAACTGATAAAGAACAAAGAATCCTTGAGAAATGGCACACAAAGGAAGAAAAATGCAACATATTAGATTCCTTAAAGTTAAACGTCCCCTGACAAAACCCATCTTATTAATCAAAATAGGAACCATTACAATCAGAACATATTTGCCAATGAAAAATAAGTTTATTTATTCCTGTAGCATAAAAATCTGTGCTTCGGGATTCTACAAAGCTCTTGGAAAGCATTTTCTGCATCCTGTGGAATGGTTTTCCCTGCTAAAAGTTGTCTAGATGCTTGAAGAAGTGCTGGTCAGTTGTCTAGATGCTTGAAGAAGTTGTAGTCTGTTGGTGAGAGGTCAGGCGAAGGTGGCTAATGAGGCAAACCCAATTTGTTCAACTTTTGAAGCATCAGTTGGTTGTGCAATGTGCAGTCGGGCGATGTTGTGGAGAATTGGGCCTTTGTGTTGCCCAATGCCAGCTGCAGGTGTTGCAGTTTTCAGTGCATCTCATTGATTTGCTGAGCATGTTTCTCAGATATAATGGTTTTGCCAGGATTCAGAAAACTGTGGTGACTCAGATGGACAGCAGATCACCAAACAGTGACCATAGCCTTTTTTTTTTTTTTTGGTGCAAATTTGCTTTGAGAAGTGCTTTGGAGCTTCTTTTTGATCCAGTCACTGAGATGGTCATTGCTGGTTGCCATATGCAATCCACTTTTCATCACACATAGCAATCCAATTGAAAAATGGTTCATTGTTGTGCAGAACAAGAGAAAATGACATTTCAAAATGACAATTTTTAATATTTTCGATCAGCTCATGAGGCTTTTTCACCTTTTCAGTTTGCTTCAAATGCCCAACAGCCATAGAATGGTTGATGTTGAGCTGTTTGTCAACTTCTTGTGTAGCTGTAAGAGGACTAGCTTCAGTGACGAGTCTCGGTTGTTGTCAACTTCCAGTGGCCACTGTGCTCCTCACCTTCAAGGCTCTTGTCTCCTTTGAAAAACTTCCTGAACCACCACTGCATTGCACGTCTGCTAGAAGTTACTGGGACAAATGAGTCACTGATGTTGTCAGTTGTCTCCACTGCTTCATGACCCAGTTTGAATTAGAATAAGAAAATCACTCAAATTTGCTTTCTGTCTAATATCATGTCCATAGTCTAAAATAATATAAAATAAACAGCAGGTAATAAGTAATTAGCAAAAAAATATAAAAAGTGATATGTGCATTGAAATGATATATAACATAACCACATTTACTTAAGAATGTATTCCAATATCAACTGGCAAATTTCAACAGTGTAAAACTGCAATTATGTTTGAACCAACTTAAATATATAGTATTTCTTGTATATATGTTTTCTTTATAGAAAAACAGAGAGAGAAAACAAACTAGGGACTTCTTTTTGAGAAGGAAAATGGTGACAAGAAGAGCTACAAGAAAGTGTTTTACCGCCTTTCACAATGGGAAATGAGTTAACTGCCCCAAATGGTAAAACCTTAGAAGAGTGAACTCTGTTTCAAGCTGGTATTTATAATTGAATTTTGAATGCAGTGTAAAAAGCTATTCTTTGACTCATTTTCATATAAAGCCAAAACACTGGATTTTTCTGTTTGTTTGTTTGAAAGGGTCAGTATCTATGAAAACTCTATTTATGTAGCTTAAAATGTTTTAACATTATTAGCTTTGAAAGTCAACCAGTCACATAATAACTTTCATTAATTTCATTGATACTGATTCTTAATACAATACTCATAAAAAGGTAAACCATTAACATTTTCAAAGATTAGCAAAGACTTTCTTAGAGAAGAAACTCTGATAACCATCATACTTGATTGAATCTTAATCAACAAAACAATCCATGTTTATCAATAATTTATAATTAACTGCTGAAGACATTGAAATTTTAATCAATAAAACTTTTAGATGTAAGAATTGTTTGAAAAGATGAAACGTCTGTATTCTGGTCTTCAGTATTCATGTGATACATTAGACAAATTTGGGGGTGTAACTTCTAAAACCTTGCTCTTTTACTCTGTCACATAACTCACTTTTACTTTTATTCTCACATCCAGCTGTATAAGATTTCTTTGTAAGAAACCTGATATTAAAAAAAGAAAAGAAAAGAAAATTGCTATTGAGTTAAAGGTGTTATGCTTTTATTATTGTTATTATTCTTTAGTTCTGAAAAGTCTGTAATATCAAAGATAACAGCTTTTTCATCTATAAGATCTCTTGATTTTTTTATTTCTTTGTGTGTTTTATGTGTGAAAAAAAGTGGCAAAACGACAGATTGTAAACTTTTGAAATAGTTGATCTTATAGTCATTGCATGCAAATATGTATGGAAGAATGCATCAAGTCATGCTGCCCTGCTGGGTTGGGAGAAAGGTGTTTCAGAGAAATTAGTGCAGACTGGTGAGTGGTTACTCTCACAGTCTCAGTTCATTTGGTGAAATCCAAAGCATATTACCCAAGGACAAAGACTTCTGCACTTCAGCCAGTCTTACAGAGTATAAGGTTCATAAGCAAAAGGACACACAATTTTTGCTATTTTTTATTGTCTTGGAAAAAGCAATAGTTAATTGAGGCAACTTCCAGAGTCTTGGATTCCTAAATTCATTCAGCACCAACCAAGAAACGTGCATTTGAACAAAGGAAAAGCAGTACAAACCAAGAGTTGATAGGGTACACTTAAAAAGCTAGACAATTTACATAGGATTTCCTCATTTTAATTTCATCATAGCCATGTGCAATAGGTTATTTCACAGTTGAAAATATTAACATTAAAAAAAACAGAGCTTATACAAATGGCAAGGCATGTGGTTAATATATATACATATAGATTTCTATATAATAGCAACAGTGAAAATACACAGTTTTAAATAACACATCCTTTCTGTGCAATCCCTGAATGTGGAAAACTATAAAAAGTTTAATGAAATACATATAAAAAGAATTTAATGCTGAAGTTTTAGCCCATCTCCATGGATATAAAGGCTTAAGGCCTTTAAGATGTCAGATCTCCTAAACTCATCTGTAGATTTGAAGAAATTCAATAAAGATTCTATAGGGTTTTTCAAAGAACTTGGTAATACTATTGTAAAATACATATCAAAATAAAGAGGCCAAAGTGAAGAAAGCTCTGGAGAAAAAGAATAACAAATATATAAGTAACAAAAGTAAAAATCAACAGGTGGGACTACATCAAACTAAAAAGCTTCTACACAGAAAAAGAAACAACAAAATGAAAAGGCAATTTACAAACTAGGAGAAAATTCTTAATGAGTATGCTAAATAAGTCTCCTTGGAGGAGGATGTCAACAGTGTGATGACATAACTGTGCTCTTTGAGAAAGTTGGATACAGTTAAGATCTTGTTTGTAAAGATGGTATACAATGGCAGAGCAAGTGAGGTACTCCTGGGTAGCTGGATAAAGCTGGATGAAGCAGGTGTCCCTATGGAGATAAAAGCAAAGGGGCTGTTGAAAGAGACAAAGAATAAAACATATTAGCCAAAACTATATTAGCAAATGTTATCATTTTCTGATATGATTGAGTTTGTGACTTCAATAATATTGGGCACAGGGGATTTAATAGATGGTAACATGGCATTAAGTTTGTGGTAATCCACCACGAAGCACTATTCTTTTTTTCCAAGTATAAGAACAGGACAAACTGGGCTGTTCAGTGGTGAATCAGTGGGGATAATCCTTGAGGGTTGAGCTTTATTTACATTGTGCCATATATTAAATATTTTGACTAAGGAGATGGTCCATAGTGTCCCATTTTGTCAAGACACTTTAAAGTGCCAGTCTTAGTTTTATTGCTCATTGAATCAGAATGTCATGCCCACTATGAGATATTTTGGGGGAAAAGGCATGATGACTATGGGGAGTATAGACAAGACAATAGTTGTTACAATTAAGGTGAGATACAACTGGTCTCCTATATTTTATGTTCAATAATTTCCCCAAGGTTAGAAATGGAGCCTTTTTAAAATTTGGTGGGAACCCAAGGTATAACTGTAGTCTTAGACCCAGTATTGATTAAGGCTATGAAGCTGTATTTCAGAAGATGTTAAAGTTAATTCAGAACCTATTTTGCAGTAGCACAAAAGTCAATCAACAACTTTTTATCTGTTTGTTGCTTAAGTTCTTTCAATAAATTTTGCATTTTCAAGTGGGTCAAATTGTGAACTTCTCTTTCAGTTTTTTGTTTCTTCCTTCTGTATTCAGATTTCCTTTCTCTTACTTCCTCTTTTCTTACTTTTTATTTCTTTCTTCTTTTGCTCTTTCCTTTCCTCCTTTACTACTTCCTCTTTCTTTTTTCCTTCTTCCATAGTTACTGGGTACGCTTTAGTTCATAGATCCTGCTAATAGTGGTATATTTCTTCCTTCAGAAACTCTCATATCACTATCATCACAATAATGTGGTCAAATGCAGATTTGTATGCTTAATGTCCCGTGAGGCTAAACAAACTGAAACATCTGAGTTTAGAGCAGAGGAACATTTATTGTGAAGATGAAGCAAGAAGAACTGATAAATTGTGCTCAAAAGACCTGAGCTTCCCAATGGTTTTCAGGGAAGAGTTTTTATTATTTTTATTTATTTTTATTTTTTGTATTTATTTATTTTTTAAAACGAACTCCCAAACATGAACAGGGAAGAGTTTTTAAAGGCAAAATTTGGGGTGAGGGCTGCAGGGTATATGACTTCCTTCCAAATGGCTGGTAATAAGATAATGGTATGATGTCTTTAGAATCTCAGTTTCTGGTTTCAACTAGTATGGGTTCTACTTACCGTGATCAGCTTATAGTCACCATCCTCCATCCACGATGTAGGGGGGGAGGGTCTTAGTTTCTGTAGAATAACTTGAAGATAATCATCATATAATGTTATCATACCCCTTTAGGAGGAACTAGGAACCTTATGAATCTATTGTCTTATTAATTGCTTGAACCTATTCTTTGGACTCAGGGAAGGCCTAGGAACCTAACATCTTTTCTCCTATTTTAAAACAAGAAACAAGGGACACAGAGGGACTTCTGTAGTCAGGAGGGGCCTGCAGTTCCTGCTAGGTTTCAGCTGTGGCCTCTGCCATAAAGATGGTTGATTAACTCCCACACTGTGCCACAAGGATGTTGTACATTCTATAAACCTGAGGATCTATAACCTCAGGTTCTATAAACTTGAGGACCATGAACATTTCTGTGACAGAGCCACAGGCTGCAGAAACAGTAGCAGCAAAAGGTATTTGGTGAGGTCCTAGTGGGTCTCTTGCTTTTAGAAATGCTGCTATCAAGACACATGGTCCTAGGCCAAGACACATGACTTCTTTCCCTCAATGTTGATGATAACTCCTGTTCCTGGTGAGTTAAAGGTTCTTTATTTATCAAGAAAGATTTCAGAGATGAAGCAAGGAAGCTAAGAAAGTAAACTGAGAATTTATTTGAATAAGAATATGCTCTGAGACAGAAAGTAGGCAGACAGATCAGGAGCCGCTGCCCTGGGTTTCTTTAGCAAGCCAGTTATGAGGGGCATACAAATGAAGGGGTGGAATGTTCACTGGGAAAGGAGGAATTTGGATGTTGTATTCCCTGATTTTCATCCCAGCTCAATCTCCCCAGGGGGAGGAGGGAATTTCGATCTTATTTAACTTAGATCAGAAACGTCATGGTGTCATTGCATGAAGAGGAACTTCTTATCTACAAGGCTAATTTTATTGGAGATAGTGAAGGAGAGGGATGCAGTTTATGGGGTCACAAATAGTTGGACATGATGTAATGACTGAACAAAAACAAATTTCACTGTAATAAAAGCATAACGAGAAACATGTTACATTTGGACGCAGGAGATTCCCATCTTTCTTTACCTTTATTTTTGTCTACTTTCTAACATGTGTGATTTCCAGTCAGTCTGGAGAGTGCTGCCTGTCTGCCCATGCACCACTGCTGTTTACAAGATGCATGATTTCCTGCTACCTGACCTGTGCCCTCCGCCCTTTCTTTGCTCATATTTAGCTCCTGTTTTCTCTAATATCCTGACTCAGTTCAGTTCAGTCACTCAGTCATGTCCAACTCTTTGGGACCCCATGAACTGCAGCAAGCTAGGCTTTCCTGTCCATCACAAACTCCCGGAGCTTACTCAAACTCATGTGACCAAGTCGGTGATGCCATCCAACCATCTCATCCCTTCTCCTCCCACCTTAAATCTTTCCCAGCATCAGGGTCTTTCCCAAAGAGTTAGTTCTTCACATCAGGTGGCCAGAGTAGTGGAGTTTCAGCTTCAGCATCAGCCCTTC
>SJYX01008937.1:73461-110461 GCA_006410675.1 Oreotragus oreotragus
CCGAAGAATCGATGCTTTTGAACTGTGGTGTTGGAGAAGACTCTTGAGAGTCCCTTGGACTGCAAGGAGATCCAACCAGTCCATTCTGAAGGAGATCAACCCTGGGATTTCTTTGGAAGGACTGATGCTAAAGCTGAAACTCCAGTACTTTGGCCACCTCATGCGAAGAGTTGACTCATTGGAAAAGACTCTGATGCCAGGAGGGATTGGGGGCAGGAGGAGAAGGGGAAGACCGAGGATGAGATGGCTGGATGGCATCATGGACTCGATGGACATGAGTCTGAGTGAACTCCAGGAGCTGGTGATGGACAGGGAGGCCTGGCGTGCTGCGATTCATGGGGTCACAAAGAGTCGGACACGACTGAGTGACTGAACTGAACTGATAGACCTCTTAGGAGGATTCTGAAATATACTAAATTTGGACCCCGAACCAGGCAAACCAAAATTACTGGACAAAGGAAACTTGAAGAATTGCTCTATATAAGAGATTTAAACTTCCATGAAGGCATGAGTCTGGATTCAGGTGTGTCTATCCAAATGCATTGTACCCTTTTCCTCATGATAAACACTTTTCTTATTTCACTACTTTCTGTCTTTGCAGGAATGCTTTTCTGCAAAGCTGAAGAGCCCAGGCCTTGTCATTGACCACTGGTTTAGTGGTTAGGATTTGATGCTCTCACTGCTACCACCCAACATCAGTCTCTGGCTGGGAAACTAAAGCCCTGCTTCAAGTAACTGCAGGCCAAGGCCACCAGAGATGACGTTGATATAGGTGGGAAATTCAAGCCACACGTGAAAATATTTTTTCCAACTCCAATTCCTAATAGTCACAAAAACCCCAGGTCATCTTTTTTTCCTTGCTCTGTTAAGTAGTTTTTGGACCAGCTGGAGCAGGCTTCTTTGCTCTTTTCAGAAAACCTCACTAAGTATCACTTCATAACCTTTTGCTGTGTGTATGTGTTTGTATGTGTCTGTGTGTTTGGGAAGAAGGGTCATCGTTTTTGATATACAAACCAAAGTTTGGGTGGAAGTTCATCCTGTCTCTGCAATTTGTTGGAAACAAATGGTGTTGGAACATGCTGTCTAGATGATGACTGCCACCACTCCAGGTCTGTATCTTCTTACTTGGCTTGCTAACTTGCTCTGTTGCCTGCTAGTGCTTCATTGCACTTTGTTGCTGACTGCTGGGAGTTTCCATGTTTAAAGCTGTGCTGTCTTGTCCTGCATTTTCTTAGTTTTACTGAGTCTCTGTTACCAATATATTTAACTGATCTGGGTCATGGAAGTAAAGTCGGATGCTATAAAGAATAATACTGCATAGGAACCTTGAATGTTAGGTCGATGGATCAAGGCAAATTGGAAGTGGTCAAACAGGAGATGGCAACAAGAGTGAACATTGACATGTTAGGAATCAGTGAACTAAAATGAACTGGAATGGGTGAATTTAACTCACATGACCACTTTATCTACTACTGTGGGCAAGAGTCCCTTAGGAGAAATGGAGTAGCCATTTAAGTTAAACAAAGAGTCTAAAATGCAGTACTTGGATGCAGTCTCAAAAAAGACAGAATGATCTCTGTTCATTTCCAAGACAAAACAATCAATATAATAGTAATCCAAGTCTATGCCCAGACCAATAATGCTGAAGAGGTTGAAGTTGAACGGTTCTATGAAGATTTACAAGACCTTCTAGAACTAACGCCCAAAAAAGATATTCTTTTCATTATAGGGGACTGAAATGCAAAAGTAGGAAGTCAAGAGATACATGGAGTAACAGGCAAATTTGGCCTCGGAATACAGAATGAAGCAGGGCAAAGGCTAATAGAGTTTTGCCAAGAGAATGCACTGGTCATAGCAAACACTCTTTTCCAACAACACAAGAGAAGACTCTACACATGGACAATGGTCAATACTGAAATAAGATTGATTATATTCTTTGCAGCCAAAGATGGAGAAGCTCTACACAGTCAGCAAAAACAAGATAGGGAGCTAACTATGACTCATGAACTCCTTATTTCCAAATTCAGACTTAAGTTGAAGAAAGTAAGGAAAACCACTAGACCATTCAGGTATGACCTAAATCAAATCCCTTACGATTATACAGTGGAAGTGACAAATAGATTCAAAGGATTAGATCTGATAGACGGAGTGCCTGAAAACTATGGACTGAGGTTCATGACATTGTACAAGAGACAGTGATCAAGACCATCCCCAAGAAAAGAAAATGAAAAAAAGACAAATAGGTTGTCTGAGAGGACTTACAAATAGCTGAGAAAAGAAGAGAAATGAAAAGCAAAGAAGAAAAGGAAAGATATGCCCATTTGAATGCAGAGTTCCAAAGCATAGCAAGGAGAGATAAGAAAGCCTTCTTCAGTGATCAATGCAAAGAAATAGAGGAAAACAGTAGAATGGGAAATACTAGAGATCTCTTCAAGAAAATTAGAGATACCAAGGGAACATTTCAAGCAAGATGGGCACAATTAAGGATAGAAATGGTATGGGTCTAACAGAAGCAGAAGATTTTAAAAAGCAGTGGCAAGAATACACAGGAGAACTATACAAAAAACATCTTCATGACCCAGATAACTATGATGGTGTGATTACTCACCTAGAGCCAAACATTCTGGAATGTGAAGTCAAGTGGGCCTTAGGAAGCATCACTACGAACAAAACTAGCAGTGGCAATGGAATTCCGGTTGAGCTATTTCAAATCCTAAAAGATGATGCTGTGAAAGTACTGCACTCAATATACCAGCAAATTTGGAAAACTTGGCAGTGGCCACAGGACTGGAAAATGTCAGTTTTCATCCAATCCCAAAGAAAGGTAATGCCAAAGAATGCTCAAACTACCACACAAATTCACTCATCTTGCACTCTAGCAAAGTAATGCTCAAAATTCTCCAACCCAGACTGCAATAGTAAGTGAACCATGAACTTCCAGATATTCAAGCTGGATTTAGAAAAGTTAGAGGAACCAGAGATCAAATTGCCAACATTCGCTGGATCATAGAAAAAGCAAGAGAGTTCCAGAAGAACATCTACTTCTACGTTATTGACTGTGCCAAAGCCTTTGACTTTGTGGATCACAACAAACTGTGGAAAATTCTTCAAGAGATAGGAATACCAGACCACCTGACCTACCTCCTGAGAAACCTGTATGCAGGTCAAGAAGAAACAGTTAGAACTGGAGGTGGAACAACAGACTGGTTCCAAATTGGGAAAGGGGTACGTCAAAGCTGTATATTGTCACCCTGCTTACTTAACTTATATGCAGAGTACATTATGAGAAATGTCAGACTGGATGAAGCACAAGCTGGAATCAAGATTGCTGGGAGAAATATCAATAACCTCAGATATGCAGGTGACACCACCCTTATGGCAGAGAATGAAGAAATAAAAAGCCTCTTGATGAAAGTGAAAGAGGAGAGTGAAAAAGTTGGCTTAAAACTCAACATTCAAAAACTAAGATCATGGCATCTGGTCCCATCGTTCCACAGCAAATAGATGGGGAAACAATGGAAACAGTGACAGACTTTACTTTTTTGGGCTCCAAAATCACTGCAGATGGTGACTGCAGCCATGAAATTAAAAGACGCTTGCTTCTTGGAAGAAAAATTATGACCAACCTAGACAGCATATTAAAAAACAGAGGCATTACTTAGCCAACAAAAGTTTGTCTAGTCAAAGCTTTGGGTTTTTCCAGTAGCCATGTATTGATGTGAGAGTTGGACTATAAGGAAAGCTGAACACTGAAGAATTGATGCTTTNGCTTCTTGGAAGAAAAATTATGACCAACCTAGACAGCATATTAAAAAACAGAGGCATTACTTAGCCAACAAAAGTTTGTCTAGTCAAAGCTTTGGGTTTTTCCAGTAGCCATGTATTGATGTGAGAGTTGGACTATAAGGAAAGCTGAACACTGAAGAATTGATGCTTTGAAACTGTGTTGTTGGTGAAGACTCTTGAGAGTCCCTTGGACTGCAAGAAGATCCAATCAGACCAGTCCATCCTAAAGGCAATCAGTCCTGAATATTCACTGGAAGGACTGAGGTTGAAGCTGAAACTCCAATACTTTGGCCACCTGATGCAAAGAACTGTCTCATTTGAAAAGACCCTAATGATGGGAATGATTGAAGACAGGAGGAGAAGAGAAAACAGAGGATGAGATGGTTAGATGGTATCACCAATTCAATGGACTTTAGTTTGAGTAAGCTATGGGAATTTGTGATGGATGGGAAAGCCTGGCATGCTGAGGTCCATGGGGTCACAAAGAGTTGGACATGACTGTGCAACTGAACTGAACTTCCACTATCTTTGAGCTCTTCTGCTGAACTAAAACCCCCACCCAAGGAAAGATATTAACTACTTGACAAGCACTCTCCATTCCAGAGAGGTCGCAGTTTGCCATCATCAGCTGTTGCCAAATATATTCAGGAAGAAGGAATGTGGCCTCTGCAGACACTTTGCTCCTTATCTGCAATCCTTCCTCTTGACTATAAAACTCACAACCACTACCTCCACAACCCAGGTTTGGGCACACAGTTTTGAGGGCATTTGCCCACTGTGCCCCCCTTTTCCTGGCAAAGCAATAAAGTTATTCTTCTCTACCTCATCCAAAACTCTGTCTCCAAGATTTATTTTGGTGTCAGTGTACAGAGGCTGGATTCAGCTTTAAAATCATGTTGATGTATGGCAAAAACCACCACAATATTGTAAAGTGATTAGCCTCTAATTAAAATGAATTAAGGTTTTTTGAAAAGTGCTACAATTCTGCAGGACAAACTGAGCATATCATGCAAAAACACTGTTGAGTGGGAAAAGACATTTATTGTAATATCCTTTAAAAAAATTCCAAGAACAAACAAATCAAATAATATGCTATTTAGACATGAACATGTATTAACAACAGGGAACATTATGAGGAAAAAACACATTGAGGATGTTTTACTTCTTGTACTCCACGGTAGCCTCAAAATATTTGCTATTTATATTATTTTCTGTTATTTTAATAGAAATATTTTGTATTTATTAAAATATTATATTTGCTAGTAAGTTGATTAAAATAAGTCAAATTAAGTTAACAAAATTAAATTCAGGCAACATATGAACCAATTACCACTAGGATTAGAGTGGTAAACACTAATTATCTATTCAGTCAAAGCACAATCTGAATTGCTTTGTAGGCTTAAGATTCTTAATAAAAAGGTAAGCTAAGATTCTGGGAGCTTCAGTTACCCATTCTGTAAGGTTCAAACTCATTGTCACAACTCCTCACTGCCCCTTATGTATCCTTCTAGAGAGTTCTTTCTAGTTTTTTCACCATATCATTTTTACTATATTTACTTTTATTTTAAAGGATCGTGTGGCAGAGTTTTTAAACCTCTCAGTTACACTGTTTATCTGGCATGACCCGGCAGTGTAATATGCCACAGATTCTCCTGGAGTCCCTGCATGCCCCACCTACCATCTCCTACAGTATAGTAGATGCAGTGTCAGAATTCCCCACATTACCCAGGCAGGCCTGCTGCTGCTGCTGCTAAGTCGCTTCAGTCGTGTCCGACTCTGTGTGACCCCACAGAGAGCAGCCCACCAGGCTCCCCCGTCCCTGGGATTTTCCAGGCAAGAACGCTGGAGTGGGTTGCCATTTCCTTCTCCAGTGCATGAAAGTGAAAAGTGAAGGCCAGAGGGGCGCCATTCAGATTGAACCAGAAGAGCCACATGCTTACAGAGGTGCAGTCAACAATGAAATACTGATGGTGTACTTTTTATTTACATTTTTAGAGTTTAATTCTTTATAAAGGACAGATAAGAATGATTTAACCCCAGGAAGCTACAGAAAAATGTCAGGGGAAGTTGGATACCTCCTGAGAATGAGTTTCTTTTTCTTCAGATTCTAGCTTTGATGGGTTTTTATTTGGTCATTTTCAATACCAGGAATATAACTTTTGTTTTTTTTTAATTACAACTCCTTCCTTTGTGGAGAGCTTCCTTTGATTGAATGGATATATTGTAATTATCTTAACTCCTAAAGCTGAATGCAAGCTTAAAGTAAAAGGCATTTCTATTTTGTTTTCTTCTGTTAATTTGTCAGCAGGAAAGAAAATTACTCTCTAATGACTTTTGGACTAAAAAATAAATAATAATGTTTGATTATGTAGCCATTATGTGCTTAGATTTTTGTACAGGCACTTGAAAAGACATAATGAGACTTCAAAATCTCTTATTCACTTATATAGACAGAAGTCAATTTACATTTTAGAGGATGCTTACTGTATTCAGAATATGCCATATATATTCACTAACACCAAGACTATACTAATTTTGTCAGAATAATTTATGGAAACATTAATTCTTGTTTCTTCTCCTGCATTTTCCCTCATTTATTCTGGTAACCCAATTTTCTAATTCCTTGCTTGGGGGTCTCTTCAGGGCCTCATGCAAGAGAAGACAGTCTTCAGGAGCAAGTCTGGTGTCTGAGAGGGTCAGGGAGAAAGAGGAGAGAGGGACAGGAAATCCAAGATGGCAGCAAGGTTTCAAAAGGTGATTAATGTGTATACCTGCAGAGGCTGTGTACTAGGAGAGGAGATCCCTTGGAACTCATTGCAGGAGCAGCTGGAACCTTGATGTGACTCTGGTTGGAGTGAGGGAGGGACAAGAATGGGATGTTACTTTCTCCCACCTAGGTCATTGAAACCTGAAATCTCAGCTGAGTGAATTTAAGGAATATAAATATTATAAATGTTGTAACGTTTCCTGAACTCCTGAGTTTTGGAACTGAAAACACTATTTGTTATACAATCTGTAGTATTTTAAATTATGACACCAGGGATCTATACCTATACTACTTCCCTGTCCTTTAATTTCTTTACCTCTTCCATCAGTTTCCACTGCGTCACACCCTTAGAACTGTGATCATCACTAGGATCTGTACCATTTCTGAAATATATTTATTAAGTAGTCCAAATTTCAACCACATGTTCTATCCTAGTGCAGTAGCTTCAGCATCTCTACCCCCAGATTTCCATCTCACTGGGAAGCCAGACCGAACACTAGGTGACATTTTTCAACAATACTTGCTTTAATTCCCTCCTTGTTCAGGTTAGACTCCATCATACAACACTATGATCTCTTTCTCATAAATACTCTTAACTCTTTAAATCCTTTCTGCCTCCGTACATTTGCCTCCCCCTAAACCCAATCCTACCTAACAAAATGTGAGTCTTTCTACACTGGGGAGAAGAAGGTAGAACAGATCTCATCACTGGATTGATGAAACTGACTTTAAATTTTTGATCACTAATCAGAAACAGACAATTAATTGTGCTATCTAATCCTGCTATACTTTCCAGTAAGTTGCTTTCTAAATGTCTATGAAAACGTCCTACCAACTAGCTTCTCTTTCATTCCCAGCTAATAGCTTTAGTGCACACTTAATTAAGAAAACAGAAGCATTTTCCTCTCATCAGGTCCTTCATTCCTACTGGCGACTGCAGTAGAATCAGACACGACTGAGCGACTGAACAACAAAGACAAAGAAACAACAACAAAAATCCCTGTATTTTTCAACCTTTTACTCTACGAATTATCTTTCTTCTTCTGGGTAAAATGTTCGTGAAATATTTGTCCATGTGTGTTGTGTCAGTTCTCTTAACCTTTATTAACTGTTCAACTGACACATGTGGCTTTTGTCCCAGGACTCACGGGAAATGACAAGGTCACCAAGGTCACCCATGACCTCCATGTTGCCAAGCACAAGGGACACATTCATTTCTTTCTCATCTTACTCAGCCCATCAATACTCTTACCTTTTGGAAACATTTAACTGTTGTGTGTAGAAACAGATGCAGACCAACCAAATTAAAACAAACTACTGATCCACTACCGCAAAGGAGTCAGCCACTATCACTTGTGTTGGGTGGAGATGCAAAGGCAGACAGAAGGGCAAGTGGAAAGTAAAGGGAAGGCTCAGGTGGCCCTGAGTGGAAGCTCTTGGTGTGGATAAGTTGCAGATAGCTACCTAGCAGGGTTTCATTCCAGGTGATGAGTTAGGGGAACATATTTGGCTTTCTCTGGTGGGTCTGGAGATGGAAGTAAGACACAACTTTTAGGGAAGCTGCCAATTATTAATCAAGCCCTTAGCATTTTGAGCTGATTATTGCAGAAGTTATTGTTTCATTTCCTGTATTGTTCATAGAATTACAAATCTGACTTACAGCAGAATGCCTTGTTGGGGTGGGTATTACACAGAAGTGGTTGGTTTCCTGGTTAGGTCGCTGCAGGTAGTGGATCAGAGTTCTAGTTTTATATATGGTCTGACCAGTTTTCCATTTGTATATTCAGTCTCAGTGTTTTATCCTGCATTCTTCTGATTTCCTCTACCAACTGCCCTTCTCAAGAGTCTTGCTGCCATTCTCCCTCATCTACTCCTCCTTCTTTCCATGGTGAAATATCTTATGAATGAGTTCAATGTCCTGGGTTCTGCTCTTTTTCTCTTTACACACCCTTTCTTGTTGATCGCCTATTATCCTGCACCTTTTCATGGAGTTCAATAAGTTTCCTATAATTCTGCATTCTCAGACAGGTTCCAATTTTATTTCTACAGCACCAGCTTCGCCCCAGAGCTTCCAATCCAGGTGTGTATCCACCCAATCCATCTTCCCAGATCTCATCCTACCAGTTAAACTCCCAAGTTTAGAGAGTCCATTTGTCAAACTGGGACTCAAAACCATTTCTTCTGGTTTTTAATCTCCATGCTTCCATGTGACCTTGAGAATTTTCATTGTTTATATTAACAAAGATGGGTGACTTTGGAAGCAATGAGAAAATGAAAGAGAATGCCAAATATTCCAGTTGGTTCTGAGGGTTCTACACATGCTCATGCTGCTTCCACTTGGCATATTCTTGGAGACCACACAGCTGCACCTCCTGCTCTAATCCTTGGCTGTTCCTGAGTAACATTTCCCACCCTGTAGTGGGTGTGGAAGGAGGCTGCAGAGGGGAGATAAAGCTGTTTTGAAATTAGGGAAATCATAGTTTTTATGGTATGCTTTTTTTTTTTTTTATGGTATGCCTTTAAAGAGGCACACATTTGGAAATACTTTTTAAAAAAAATTATTAAAGCATAGTTGATTTATAATGTTGTGCTAATTTCTGCTATATATCAAGGTGATTTAATTATATATATAATACAAATATATATTCTTTTTTATATTTTTTTATATTATGGTTTCTCATAGGGTATTGAATATAGTTCCCTCCCTATGCTATACAGTAGGATCTTGTTGGAAGTGTTTCTTTTAATCAAAATCAAAAAGTGATGACACTTTGAAGGGAATCTAATTTACACACAGCTTCAGTCTGTTCTATTTTTTTTTTATAAAAATGTCTTTTGAATAATAACACATCTAAGAAATCACTATCACTGAAGGTTGCATTTTTATGAGACTTGGAAAAGAAACAGGCTTTCAGATCTTTAACAGGATGCTTTTGCATCTGGATGTCACTTCTGCCTACTCAGATTTTGACTCACCAAATTCCAGGTGATTGCTGAAAGCCCACTGCAATTATAATGCCCCCCATAAACCTTTCTAGATTCTTTCAGTGATGTGTTTCTCCTTAATTATGCCCTTCTTTTACCTGGTTTTAATGTCTATAATATTTATAAAATAAATCTTGTGTGCTATGTGTATATGTCTATCAACTCAGTTGAACTATGACCTGGTTGAGGGATGCTGAGATGGCTTATTCATCTTTGGTCCTAGTTCCACATTTGTTCTGGTGCAGGATAGTAAGTGGAACATATTCTTTGAATTGAATAATGCAGAGTCTGTGTTAGTTTAACATTCAGTTTCATAGGCATACAATTGCTAAATATAGGGATGCAAAACTCTTCATAACCAAAAAATTCACAGATACATTCATGGAAGCAGTCTCCTCTCAGCTCTTAGCTCATAAGAGTTGAATCAATCCCCACTCACCAGGTTTGATGTTTGATTAATTCTTTTTGATAGGAGGATGCTACCAATATTCATCAGTCAAAGTAATTGCAATGAAGTTGACTGCAAGGGAAATAGCTCCATCAAAGGAGGATGTTTAGAATTGTTAAAAGAGGGCCAAAGTGAAGGGAAAAGGAGAAGCAGTAGTGTACATGAAATCTCCCTAAGAAAGGGGGCGGAAGTGGTAGAGGTTCTCCCCAGGCTAACAATGGGAACAACCGCGCCACAAAAGTGTTGGTCAGTAAGGACATCTCAGAGTTGAGGAAGTGTGGATTTGTAGGCTGAAACATTCCAGAACAAATCTCAACCTTGGATGGGAGCCTGTTATCAGACCCACGTCAAAGCACTAGGCATTAATTCTTTTGTAGAAAAGGGCAGAGTCTAAAGTCTCAATTAAAAAATATAAGACAGATCTGAACCTACACAGTCTTAACAGAGAAACTTCACATATCTACTAGATATTGCAAAGTCTTAGCTCTTATGAACCAAAATTAAAGCAGGGGAAAGATGGCAGAGATGCTGTTTGAAATGACCAGTTTCCCAGTGTATGTGTCTGTGCAGGTGGCTCTTTGTATGCCCAAGGTTTATTGACTGGTACACCTGGTGCTACTCACAAGGGCTCTTTGTCAAGGTACCATTTTCATAAATTAAACTCATGACTCGCATGCAAATGTAAATGAGTCTATGTCACAGATTTTATGAACTCATTAATAAGAGACCCTGCATGATGGTAGTTCTGATCTGAAAGAACTGGATGGGGTAGAAGCATTGATAGTAGCTAGAAAGAATTCTTAAATAGGATTACTGCTTTTAGATAAAAAAAATAGCTAATGATCTATAGAGAAAATCAGCTAAATTTTTGATTCAGATCAAAAATCATTCTGAATTTTGGAGATTATCTCTATCAGACAGGAATCATTTGTATCCAAACTGGACAGAGTTTATTTGATTTTCTATCTGACAGAAAGCAAGGTAACCCCTTCAGAATTACAACATACTTTTTATCAATAGTGAATAGCAAGTTCTCTAAACAAAGGTACATGCCTAGAGATTCAGATAATCTACAGGCAGGCCTGGTAATAAAGTCCTAGCATAATATAGAAAGAATAGGCAGAAGTTCCTTTAGTTTTTTTTTTTCCCCCTGTCTGGCTTTGGATAAGTTTTCTTAGCACTGTTTTACAAAAGTTTTTCTCTTCTTTATCTTACTGATATCAAGAAGACTAGAATTACTGGGAAGAGTATTCCCAGATACATTATCAAGCTGCCCTACTGTAAAAAACAAAACAACAACAAAACCCTATTGAAGCTATCCACACGATTAAAGAAAAACCTTGCCATGTGGGGGATAATTTTGAGTGAGAGCAGAAACTTCTTTTAGAAAGCACAGTATCAGTGATTTCTTACAGGCTCCCAGGTATCAGCACTTAGTCATTCAGTTGTGTCCAAGTAGCACCAGCAGAAGTATTTTACCCGTGTTTCGTGAATATGAAGGAGTGAAGAATTGCTTTTGGTGCAATCGAGAGGCTGACATTGATATCATGTCTGAGATCCATAAGCATGTGGTACTTTATCAAGACTCTCCTATGTGAGCTGTACTGCCTTAGAGCTTAAAACAAGAATTCAATGACTTTAGCTTGAATAAAGATTAAAGGGAATTATGGAAATAGTTCCTAAAATAATATCAGCATACAGGTCTGGTGCTGGAGAAGACTCTTGAGAGTCTCTTGGACAGTAAGGAGATCAAACCAGTCAATCTTAAAGGAAATCAACTCTGAATACACATTGGAAGGACTGAGGCTGAAGCTGAAGCTCCAATGTTTTGACCACTCATTGTGAACGGCTGAATCATTGGAGGGCTTCCCTTGCAGCTCAGCTGGTAAAGAATCTGCCTGCAATGCAGGAGACCTGGGCTTGATCCCTGGATTGGGAAGCTCCCCTGGAGAAGGCAAAGGCTACCCATTGGAAAAGACCCTGATTCTTGGATAGACTGAAGGCAGAAGAAGAGGATGACAGAGGATGAGATGGTTGGGTGGCATCACTGATTCAATGGATGTGAACTTGGGCAAACTCCAGGAGATGGTGAGGGACAAATAAGTCAAGCATGTTGCAGTCCACAGCTTTGTGAGGAGTAGGACATGACTTGGAGACTGAACAAGAACAACGAAGGCTTCACATTGGAGAGAGTATATTGCATCTCTGGACACTGCAGTGCTACCAGATATCACGAGAAATAGCAACAGAAAAGAATACCAAGGGAGAATTGCTCAGAATACAAGACTGATGTGACCATTGAGGTGATTTGGTCAACTCCAGATTTTATCCCCATGTCACTACTAAAACGTTTCCTCCCCTCTATTGCTAATGTCTGAGAGGAAATTTCTTGCCTCAACCCTCTTAGGCTTATCTTCAGTTCAGTTCATTCGTTCAATCATGTCCGACTTTTTGCGATCCCATGAATGCCAGGCCTCCCTGTTCATCACCATCTCCCGGAGTTCACTCAGATTCACGTCCATTGAGTCGGTGATGCCATCCAGCCATCTCATCCTCTGTCATTCCCTTCTTCTCCAGCTCCCATTGGGTGGACTGCAGGAGTTGGTGATGGACAGGGAGGCCTGGCGTACTGCGGTTCATGGGGTCGCAAAGAGTCGGACATGGCTGAGCGACTGAACTGAACTGAACTGAAGGAAACGATGTAACCCCCTCCCTGCTGCAAATTGACCCCATGTTCAACTGGCCACCAAGGCCGACTTCTTCACTGGTAGGCAGAGTGCCCGAAGTCCACTGTACTCTTAGGGGCCTGTGACAATGTTTGCATTTCTTTTAAAGTCAGAAGGAAAATAAAAAGAGCTTTTAGGCCAAAGAAAATGTTTTAGTATGTATATATAGTAATACATATATTATATTACATATATATATAACAATAACATAGTAATATATTTGTCCTAGAATGAAAAATGTGCATGCTCAGTTGTGTCCAACTCTTTGCAACCCCATGGGCTGCCACCTGCTAGGCTTCTCTGGTCATGGAATTTTCCAGGCAAGAAAACTGGAGTGGGTTACCATTTCCTACTCCAGGGGATTTTCCCGACTTAAGGATAAAACTCGCATCTCTTGTGTCTCCTGCATTGACAGGCGGATTCTTTACTGCTGTGCCACCTCAATTTGTCCTTATGTCAATGCAATTGTCAACTATTATCAAAGCTGCTTAAACTACAATATGCTTTATTTTCAGATAACATTGAACTCATGGCCCGAACTGTCTACAATCTTTCAGTTTTAGAACTGTGCAGGGTAGAGGTTTAAGACCAAGTAAATGGGACTGGAGTCAAGTTGCCTGGGTTTGGATTTTGAGTCAATCATTTACCAGCTGTGGGATCACTGGAGGTAGGTGGAGGTCTCTGGGCTTCAACCGTCTCATCTGTGCAATGGGGGTATTCACAGCAACTGCCCTTATGAGCTAAATGAATTGAAGGATTGAATGAACTAAAGCAAGGGGACCTTAGAATAGAGTCTAAATAGGAAAAGGAGTACGTCAAGGCTGTATATTGTCTCCCTGCTTATTTAACTTATATGCAGAGTACATCATGAGAAACGCTGGACTGGAAGAAGCACAAGCTGGAATCAAGATTGCTGGGAGAAATATCAATAACCTCAGATATGCAGATGAAACCACCCTTATGGCAGAAAGTGAAGAGNAGGCTGTATATTGTCTCCCTGCTTATTTAACTTATATGCAGAGTACATCATGAGAAACGCTGGACTGGAAGAAGCACAAGCTGGAATCAAGATTGTTGGGAGAAATATCAATAACCTCAGATATGCAGATGACACCACCCTTATGGCAGAAAGTGAAGAGGAGCTAAAAAGTCTCTTGACGAAAGTGAAAGAGGAGAGTGAAAAAGTTGGCTTAAAGCTCAACATTCAGAAAATGAAGATCATGGCATCCGATCCCATCACTTTATGGGAAATAGATGGGGAAACAGTGGAAACAGTGTTAGACTTTATCTTTTTGGGCTCCAAAATCACTGCAGATGGTGATTGCAGCCACAAAATTAGAAGACGCTTACTTCTTGGAAGAAAAGTTATGACCAACCTAGATAGTATATTCAAAATCAGAGACATTACTTTGTCGACTAAGGTCCGTCTAGTCAAGGCTATGGTTTTTCCAGTGGTCATGTATGGATGTGAGAGTTGGACTGTGAAGAAGGCTGAGCACCAAAGAATTGATGCTTTTGAACTGTGGTGTTGGAGAAGACTCTTGAGAGTCCCTTGGACTGCAAGGAGATCCACCCAGTCCATTCTGAAGGCGATCAGCCCTGGGATTTCTTTGGAAGGAATGATGCTAAAGCTGAAACTCCAGTACTTTGGCCACCTCATGAGAAGAGTTGACTCACTGGAAAAGACTGATGGTGGGAGGGATTGGGGGCAGGAGGAGAAGGGGACACCAAGGATTAGATGGCTGGATGGCATCATGGACTTGATGGACGTGAGTCTGAGTGAACTCCGGGAGATGGTGATGGACAGGGAGGCCTGGCGTGTTGTGATTCATGAGGTCGCAAAGAGTCAGACACGACTGAGCGACTGAACTGAACTAAACTGAACTGAATGTGGTAAGAGCTCATTAAATATTAGTTGTATTGTTGCTATTGTTACAGTTAATGGAGAAAAGAGCTGAGTTCTGAGGTTAGGCTCTCAGACCTTTCCCACTATTTATTTATGAATGGATTCTTTGCTTTTTACATCTGGTTGTTTACCCATCACATGGAGACACCACTTTCTCTGGTAGTTTATTTTTCAGTGACTCCCTTTGGAGAGCTTGAGTCTAATGATGTATGCCTTTTACCCAGCAGAACACCAATGAGATACCTACCGACATCCCCCTACCAGGCACCGAGCTTCAGCCACAGAGCAAGGTTCTAACTGACATAAGCCATAGGGGACTTCATGGAAGATGTGGTCGTGGAGGGTGGCAGAGTAGGAAACAGCAGGGAACAAAGATCACAGAGTCCCTGAGAGTGATCCTTAGAAATGAACTCACAGAAGCTGCAAAGACCCAAGAAGCAGGAAGGCATGTAAGTATTTTATGACCAGAACAGCCTGGTTGCCCCCTGTGTCTCAGCTGTCCCTGGTGCAATGACTCAGCAGCATCCCTCGGCAGCCCCTTGCCCAGGGTTCTGGCTCAAAAGCAGGTTGGCTGGGCTTTGGTCTTTGCCATTTTCTGCATCTACCAAGTGTGGAAGGGAAAGTGAATATCTGTTCTCAGCAGCTTCTGACTCTGAAGTGTAAGACCCCATTCCTGGCTCACCTACCTGAAGTCTGCTGCCCTTGAGAATGAGAAGGGATGCTCAGGTCCCCAAAGATGCTGGGTCCCTCCTGTCTGTGGGAGGGACCTCACCTGACTGAGTTGAGATGCAGAAAGCGGTGTGGACTTCCTCCTCCTGTCTCTGTGGGGCTGGGGGCTGAGAGTCTTCTAGCTGTTGGCTGCTTCTCCATTCATGGGCTGGGATTTGGTGATAAGGAGCTCTCAAATCCCTCCTGACACAGGCAGATCAACCCAAATCCACAGGACCTGCTGCTGCTGCTGCTAAGTCACTTCAGTCGTGTCCGACTCTGTGTGACCCCGTAGACAGCAGCCCACCAGGCTCCCCCGTCCCTGGGATTCTCCAGGCAAGAATACTGGAGTGGGTTGCCATTTCCTTCTCCAATGCATGAAAGAGAAAAGTGAAAGTGAAGTCGCTCAGTCTGTCCGACTGTTAGCGACCCCATGGACTGCAGCCCACCAGGCTACTCCGTCCATTGGATTTTCCAGGCAAGAGTACTGGGGTGGGGTGCCATTGCCTTCCCCGCAAGACCTGCTGAGACTCGCCCAATCCATGGTTCTGTAATGTCCATTCTTACAAAGCATAGCCATTTTATTGAACCCAAGTGCTTTCTGTTGAGGGCTTCCCAGGTGGCTCAGTGGTAAAGAATCCGCCTGCCAGGAAGGAGAGTCAGGTTTGCTCCCAGGATTGGGAAGATCCTCTGGTGGAGAAGGAAACAGCAACCCACTCCAGTATTCTTGCCTGGGAAATGCCGTGGACAGGGGAGCCTGGCTGGCTATGGTTCATGGGGTTGCAGAGTCAGACACGACTTAGTGACTGAGCATGGATGCACTTTCTGTTATAGCTTAAGACATTGCCTTGCTCTGGGTTCACAGAAGGTCACTGCCCTCACCCTGGTCTCTTGTCTGGAATCAATCTCTGTATCAACTACATTTTCTAGTTGCTTCTGAATGAGACTGGATTTAAGAGCTAGAGTCAGAGGAACTGTGGTTTGAGCAGGAGGAGAATCCTTCTTTCTCCATGATGTGAAGCCAGACTGGGGAGAAGGGAGGCTGTGGGGGGCTGGCCTCTGTCCCTCACAGCCCCTGGAGCAAGTGCTGGATCCTGGGGAGTGAGGGGCCGCCAGAGTGCAGCTCAGGCTTCTCTGAACCCCCCTCACTGCTGTAAAAAGATTTGGTTCAGAACCTACTGATTAGTGGCTGTTGTTTTGCTGGTGACTTTTCTTTTCCAGGAAAGATCTCTAAGCTAAGGAGAAAGCATGAATTCTCCTTTTGTTGGAGTTGCAGCATTTCATGTTAGTATTGGTATCCTTGTTTCTTCAGCTCTAGAGCAGCCCCTGCCTCTAAGTTTCAGGCATTTTCCAGAACAGCCAAACACCTGGGCACTTTGCTAATCTAAGAGACAGCCTGTGGGCTTCAGGTTAGAAGGAAGGGAAAAGGTATCCTTCACAGTTCTTTGTGATGCTTCAGGGGTTTCAGTGTAAAATCCAATCTTTTATAGAACAATGTAAATTTCAAGCAGAAGGGAGGTTTTAGAAATAATCAAATCTAGAACTGGACACAGAACAACAGACTGGTTCTAAATAGGAAAAGGAGTACGTCAAGGCTGTATATTGTCACCCTGCTTATTTAACTTATATGCAGAGTATATCATGAGAAATGCTGGGCTGGAAGAAGCACAAGCTGGAATCAAGATTGCCAGAAGAAATATCAATAACCTCAGATATGCAGATGACACCACCCTTATGGCAGAAAGTTAAGAGGAACTTAAAAGCCTCTTGATGAAAGTGAGAGAGGAGAGTGAAAAAGTTGGCTTAAAGCTCAACATTCAGAAAATGAAGATCATGGCATCTGGTCCCATCACTTCATGGGAAATAGATGGGGAAACAGTGTCAGACTTTATTTTTCTGGGCTCCAAGACTCTGATGCTGGGAAGGATTGGGGGCAGGAGGAGAAGAGGATGACAGAGGATGAGATGGCTGGATGGCATCACCGACTCGATGGACGTGAGTTTGAGTGAACTCCGGGAGATGGTGATGGACAAGGGAGGCCTGGTGTGCTGCAATCATGGGGTTGCAAAGAGCTGAACACAACTGAGTGACTGAACTGAACTGAATGTCTAAATGGACACAAAACCCAGAGGAATTAAATTACTTGTTCAAGGTCATATCCAGGTCCTAGAGAAGGTCTTGAAACCTAGGACCCGTAACTCCCAACCCAGTGCTTTCCCTGTGGGACATTCATATAACGACATTTCAATTGCCCACTCTTATTTTTGTTCATTGGATAATTCATTTATCTCTAAAAAATTTTTTTAAAAGAAATATTCCCTATGTGTATATTGCTTTTCCAGACATCAGCTCTGAGATCTTTGAAATGTCACATGTTATTTTCTATATTTGGTGTTTCTGGTATTATAGGTAAGTTAAAGCACTGGAACTATAGTCTTCCCTGAATAGAACTTTTTACAATGAGGATATGTGACTTAAAAAATAAATGTTTATGTTTTTTTGTTCTATTAGACACTGCCCAACTTATTTATTGATTTACTTATTGAAGTATAATTGATTTACAATGTTATAATACTGCTGTATAGCAAAGTGATTCATTTATACATATATATTCATTCTTTTTTTAAATTTTTTTCCATCATGGTTTATCATAGGATACTGAATATAGCTCCCTGTGTTATACAGTAGGACTTTGTTGTTTATCCATCCAAGATACAATAGTTGGCCTCTGCTAATCCCAGCCTCCCACTTCAACCCTCCCTCAATCCCCCTGGCAACCACCAGTCTGTTCACTACGTCCATGGTTCTGAAAAACTGCCCAATTTTAGATGCGTTTCAAGGGGAGTTTCTTTTCCTTGATATGGAAAATGTGCTGGGTATACAATGGCCTTTGAGCTGTCAAGGTCTTTGCTGAATATCCTCTAAATAACACACTGTTTTGTGTGCTGGAGAAGATGGTCAAGGGTGAGCTCTCACCAATGGGTGACTTGCTGGCCTGACTTCTCCCTCCCACCCACCTACTTTCAAGGGCTGACCCAGATCACAGGAGTGAGTCGGCCATAACCTGGTCTAATTGGCATCCATTCTGGGTTTAGGAAAACAAATAGAAGTCTAGATGAAGGCAACAGTTTGGGTGGCGTCACAGTTAGGCGACTGGGTTTATTGTCAGCTAAAAGGGGACATGCAGGGCTAAGTGATGACGGACCATCACACAGTCTTGGCCTCAAGGCCTTTTTCTTGGCGGGCTGCTGGATCTGCAGGCATTTGATTGTGGAGCATCTGAGGCTCAACTTGGCTGGGGTTGGCTCCCGGGATGTGGAGGTGTCTGAGAGACTGACTGAAAACCTAATAAATGGATTTCAGGAATTTCCAGGAATACATATTCAATATGCCACTTTTTGTTGAAAAATGAATAAATATAGCCTGTGGGAATGAATGTAGCACTTAGCAGTGCGATTCTCAATTGGCAAAGAGTTTGTAGTGTATGTGTGCTTGGAGCCTTTGGGAGATGAGGGGAACAAGGCAGGCTTTGTTGAGAGCTGAGAACACGCTGAGATGCTTTCTGTGTATCACACAAGCCTCCGCATCATCACTCTGAATTCAGCACATAGATTGTTTTATTTCCAGGTTGTTTTTAAACTTGACATCGTCCTTTGACTTGATATGAGATCTCAATTTCACAGCCAAAGCATACATCCTGAAGGAATAGTCACCTTTTCTTTCCCTAAAACAAGGACGACAGCAGTGTACTGGCAGCATCTTCTATTTAGAAAGCGACACTTCCACATCTGCCTTGTGAATTTCTTTCTTAGACAAGTGGTAGTAAAGGAGGCGGGAGTAATTTAAGTAAAGAATAACTTCCTTTTTATTAGGTTTAACTTGAAACCAGGTATCATATTTATATAAATACTGTAGAAAAAATTTAACCTATTCATAGAGGTTAAGTAACTAACTGATAAGCTTTGTAGGGAAGGTCTGTTTAAATGTTCCCGTTAAACTCAAACCATGCCAGGCAATTTTTAAAATTTTCTAAGTATAACCATTAAGAAACTGGGAAGAAGTCCGAGGGATATAAAGAATTCTGGTGAACAAATACAGTTGCTCATTGTTGAAATTGTTGCTACTTTATATATCAGAGGGTGCCAAGTGAGTCAAAAAGTCAAAATAACAGGATTTAGATGAAAGCCTTAATGATACAATTTAGTCTTTGGTAAAGGCTAAGATAAATTCCTTCAGCTGCTAGCTAGAGGAAATCAAAGGGCAGGATATGTTAGCTGGGACTCTTTCTCTGTAAATAATATATGAAATGGTTGGAGTAGCAAGGTTGAGAGGTCTGGGGATGCCAACTGGGGAACTTTTGGGAGACTAGCAAAACTGTTTCTTAGGATAAAAATCAGGTGGTGATACAGTTGTAGATTTCTCTTTTGATTAGAATGATCATATAGTTTATCCTCCAACCCAGGAAACTGTGATAGAAAGTGGACAGTTTCATAACTATGCCAGGACAGCAGACATAACCCAGGACCAGCACATACAATTACTCCCCCTTTGAACTTGTCTTCATGGCTAACAGTTTGAACACAAACAATTAAATAGGCCATTCTCTTTTGGTTTTGTTTCTTTGGGGAGGCTGGAGGTTCTTACCTACCTTTTAAAGAACTTCTGCTATTTCTGCTGCATCGAAGAAAAAATTTTCATAAACGATCAGACAATAAAATGTATAACCAAAAAGTAAAAACCTTGTGTGTATTCCCCCAAAAGTGAAAATTCACATAAAACCTCATTGCCCTCAGGCAACCATTTTTACCTTTTTAAATCTACTGATATAAAGTATTAGATTATCTATCTAACTTTTAACATAAAAGGGAAACTGCTATATAAGCTGTTTAGTAAGCTGAATTTTAGTCACATTAATTTTACTAATTTGTTAATATAATTAACAGTGTGAATATCTTCTCATTCAATAAATGTTATTTTTAGTAGCGGCATAGTTTTTCATTAGTTCAAAAAGTACTGGAATTTATTTAACCAGTCCCCTGTTTATGGACATTTGTTTCCAGCGCACTATAAATAATACTATGTTAAAATTTGGTGCATGTATACATTTTTTTATACTCATTCGATTATTTCCTTATAATTTATTCCTAGAAGTGAAGTATGTATATTTTTTCAAATGTCAGTCAATTTTCTGTTTACTAGGTTTAATAGATTTATGCAGTCACCCAAAGGAGTGTGAGAATTCTTGTTTCATTGTATCAGGGCTAACACGGGATATTAATAATTAAAATATTTTGCCAGTCTGAAAGATTCAAAACAGCATTTTGATTTACTATCCATTTCTGTGCTTATTGAACTTCCCTTGTGGCTCAGCTGGTAAAGAATCTGCCTGCAATGCAGGAGACCTGGGTTCGATCCCTGGGTTGCGAAGATCCCCTGGAGAAGGGAAAGGCTACCCACTCCAGTATTCTAACCTGGAGAATTACACGGATTGTATAGTCCATGGGGTCGAAAAGAGTTGGACACGACTGAGTGACTTTCGCTTTCTTTTCTGTGCTTATTAGTGAAGTTAAACATCTTTTAAAATGCTTATTGGACTAGGTATTTCTCATGTAAGCCGCTTTACCTGTCCTATAGGAGTCTCTGATTTTCACAGCTCTCCGAAAGAGTGCGTGTCAGCCTCTGTTCAGTTCTTCTCCTCATGTTCTGCTCAGCATCACCATCTACTCAGAACTGGCTTCCACTTTACTTTCTTTTCTGTGCTTATTAGTGAAGTTAAACATCTTTTAAAATGCTTATTGGACTAGGTATTTCTTATGTAAGTCGCTTTACCTGTCCTATAGGAGTCTCTGATTTTCACAGCTCTCCAAAAGAGTGCGTGTCACAGCCTCTGTTCAGTTCTTCTCCTCATGTTCTGCTCAGCATCACCATCTACTCAGAACTGGCTTCCACTTCTGTCAACTTTTCCATCCACTCTGACACCCAGTCTGGTTTATTTCATTTCTCAAAATTTCTCCAATATGTTTCTCTTTTCCATTTCCTCAAGCACAGATCCAGCTGAGGACCTTCTCTTGCTTTACTTTAGTTGACTCTTCACTGATAACAAATCGCCACAGATACCGCTGCTATGCGAGGCAGAGGCCTGAGGCTAGAGGTCGAATTTCCCCAAGTCTCGGAAAAGTCATTATTATGGGACTAGCTGGACTCTTACTTATTGATCTTTGTATTTCTGGTGTCTGATGTATGGTAGGTATGTGATAAACAAAGGAGGAGAAGGGGATGACAGAGGACAAGACAGTTGGAGGGCATCACTGACTTGATGGACATGAATTTTATCAAGCTCCAGGAGTTGGTGATGGACAGGGAGGCCTGGCACGTTGCACTCCATGGGGAAGCAAAAAGTCAGACACGACTGAGCGACTGAACTGAACTGAACTAAAACAAAGGATGGAATTACTTTTCTTATCTCTGATGACTCTCCTAGGATGTTACCAGAAATCTCTCTCTGAAATACGAATACGATCATGGTCCTCTCTTCTTAAGAAATTTTGCTGATGCCCCATTGACATAGCTGGGTTTCTCCATCTCAGTCCCTTTGACCCAGATAATTCTTTATTTTAGGACACTGTCTTGTGCATTGTAGGATGTTGGCGGCATCCCTGCCCTCTACCTACATATGTCAGTGGCACCTCCTCTGCGACCTTGGTGTAGCAACCAGAAGTGTATCCAGACATTATTATATGTTCCCTGGGAGTTAGGCGTGGTGTGCAGAACTGCCCCTGGTAGAGAACCACCAGCCTGGGGGAAAAGTCAAACCTGAGTGCATGTGTGATTGGCGCTCTGCCTCCTCTCTTGCTGCACGTACTGCCTCGCCTGAGCATCCCTGGACATGCCGGTCCCTTGGTACCTGTGCCCCTTCTCACTTGCTGCATCTTCAGCATCTTAGCAGCAAGGAAGCCTGACTGCCACAACAGACAGACAGGGCACATCGACTCAGACGTGAAAAATTTATTTCTGCTCACGTAACTCACTGTGGGGTTGAACATGCTGCTGAAGCAGCCTTCTACGTGTCAGTCCTTCAGATTCTAGACTAACTGTGGACTTGCTCATAATTTGAATTCACTCTGCCATCCTTGATAGACAACTTAAGATGGGCCGGGGATCATCTCCAATCTACCTGAGGAAAGGTGGAAAAGAGCCTTGGGGAGGAAGTGAAGATGCTTATGAAAAAGGTTGAAAGTGACCCAGGTCCCTCCCACTCTCATCCTATTGGCGGGAACTCAGTTGCATGGCCACACTTCATTTGCAAGGGAGACTGGGAAATGTAGTCTAGCTGTGTCTGAGGATGAAGCAGATGGTGGATTTTCAGATCAGCTCTTCAGTTCAGCAAAACTGTGGTTATCCTTGAAGGCGTCCCTGTGGTTCAGATGGTAAAGAATCTGCCTGCAATGCAGAAGATGCAGGTTCCATCCCTGGGTTGGGAAGATCCCCTGGAGGAGGGCATGGCAACCCACTCCAGTATTCTTGCCTGGAGAATCGCATGGATGGAGGAGCTGGGCGGACTACAGTCCATGCATGGGGTCTCAAAGAGTCGGACATGATTGAGCGACTAACACTTTGAAGTCCTACCTAGCTCAACCATCACTCCTAGAATTATGAATTCTGGTCTCTCCGTTATGACCTCTTTTATACACGTTGTTTATACTAGTGTCTGAATAGTATGATTGGTATGGCATAAAAATCATTTATTTCTCACTAATACCTAGGATGGCTCCTCATACATGGTGGGCATTTATCTGTTGTAAAAATGAATAGATAATATTTAATTACATATTATTTCATGGGAATGGCTCACTGACTCCCTGAGGGTTTTTTGTCTATTTTCTGATCTCTGTTCTAGGAATCTGGAATACTAGGACAATCGTATCACTAAAACAAAGGTGTGACAAGGTTATTTACAATTTCTCAGCCTCCCTTGAGGTCTCAGAAAGATGGAAGGAAGGTGTTCGCTTTCTTCTAGGGCCTCCTCTCCAGTCTGCCTCAGCTTCCCTGTGCTGTCCACAGATCACCTTTCTGCTGGCTTTCCCCCCACCTCCCTACCTACTCCCCAATTCTTGGGGTTCAGTGACAATCCTCCCACCAGAGATTGTTAATTGTGAGGAATCACTGACTGATTCATTACTTGTATTGGGAAAGAGTTTGGGATCTCTATTCTGAAAGGTCTACCATGTTTTTTTCAATTCACATTTGCAATTTGACATTTTTCCAAGGACACAAAAGTAATAGTTAAAGGGAGAAAGTACCTACCATGTATAAATTCTAGACAGGTTTTTTTTTTTTTTNCTTGCCTGGAGAATCCCCGTGGAGTCTGGAGCCTGGTGGGCTACAGTCATAGCGTTTCAAACAGTCAGACACAAAAGAAGCAACTTAGCATGCATGCATTTATGTTCACTACTATTCTCTCATTCTTAAACATCCCAATTATTTCAACTCATTCAACATAAGGAACTCAAAGAAAAATTCTACTTGTATACTTTGTGCTTGCTTGATTAATAAACACAGTTAAAGCTAAAATTTAGGAAAATGTGACTATACAAAGTAGTTTGCTGATCTCACAAGATTAAGGTATTATTTCAGTCATTCTAAATGATATTGGTATTCGAGTTCAAATTACATTCCAGGCTGGCTCTGAAGTGGGCAAAATTGTTTTCCAGAAAACATTGGTAAAAGTCTGCTAGACTGTGAGAAGTCAGTTCTCATGTTCTCTGGGGTGTGAGAGAACACTGTGTCTTTCTCCATAAACACGGAGGGAAGGCTAATGGGCTCTGGGGACTTCCTGACAGGGAAGATAATGAAAGGTGCCTTCATACCTGGGCTGTTCAGCACCATTAACCTTCCCTGTAATTGAAACACATGAAAGGGAGTGGTAAGTGAGAGGCAAGGCTCTGGTCTGTTTCCTGGCAGGTACAGTTACTTAAGCCTCCAAATAAAGGAGTGACTTTAGATTCCCACTTCAAGGTACTGCTTTTAAATCATTTTCCAAAAAAACCAACTAGAGTTACCACTTTTTGTTTTTTAACTCTAATAATATAATCATTTCTTTCTTTTGATCTGTGTTTGTGGATTAAAATCATATCCACCTCAGTAAGGTAGGTGGGTGTTTGCTACTTAATTAATGTAACTAATACAATCCACCATGTAGAAAATGTTACCAGAAAAAAAAGAAGTCTTAAAGGTTTACCATAGGAGACCAATATAAGATTTAAAGTGCTTTTAGACTGACAGGCGAAAATAGTATTTCATTTCCCACACATGAAATCACTTTATGGAAATGAAAAATGGAAATGCAAAATTTTAACCTAGTTTAAACTGAGGAATAACATCATTTTGTAATCACAATACAAGGAAAATAAACCTAATCCTATAAATGTGTGTATGGACATAAAGAAAGACAGTTATCATCATTACTGATGCTGAAGCTGAAACTCCACTACTTTGGCCACCTGATGCAAAGAACTGACTCATTTGAAAAGACACTGATGCTGGGAAAGATTAAAGGCAAGAGGAGAAGGGGACAACAGAAGAAGAGATAGTTGGATGGCATCATCGACGTGATGGACATGAGTTTGAGTAGGCTCTGGGAATTGGTGATGGACAGGGAAGCCTGGCGTGCTGCCGTCCATGGGGTCGCAAAGAGTCAGACAAGACACAAACAGTCAGACAAGACTGAGCAACTGAACTGACTGACCACAGTTTCTTCACATATTCATTCATCAATGGACAACTTAGGCTATTTCCATATCTTGGCTATAGTAAATAATGCTGAGTGATCGTGGGGGGTGCAGATTTTTTGGGGGGTTACTGCCTTTATTTTCTTTGTCTAAAAACCCAGAAGTGGAATTGCTGGATCATATGGCAGTTCCAATGTGAATTTTTTGAGTAACCTCATACTGTTTTTCATAGAGGATGCACCAATTTACTTTCTCTTCAAAAGTGCAAAGGGGTTCCCTTTATTCCAAATCCTTGCTAACTCTCATCTCTTACTGTTTTGATGACNAAACCCAGAAGTGGAATTGCTGGATCATATGGCAGTTCCAATGTGAATTTTTTGAGTAACCTCATACTGTTTTTCATAGAGGATGCACCAATTTACTTTCTCTTCAAAAGTGCAAAGGGGTTCCCTTTATTCCAAATCCTTGCTAACTCTCATCTCTTACTGTTTTGATGACTGCCATACTAACAGACATAAAGTCATGTCTCATTGCAGTTTTTATTTCCATTTACTAGGGATATTAAAATGCAGGAAGTCTTGTTCAGGCTTTAGAAACAGGGGATCAGGCCTCTGACCTGCTTCTGACCTGCCTGGGCACTGCCCTGGTTCTGTGCCTGCCTGCAAACACAGCAAGTCAGGCTGCACTTTAGATAAGAAAGAAAGTGGATCTTGAAATTATTGAGTCCCTGGCTAATCCCTTAGGGTCTAATGAAACCCCATGAGTCTTTAGGTGAAACAAATAGCATTGTAAAAAGTTAAAATAAAACCAGAGCTGCATTTTTGCACATGCATACTGACGATGATATCAGGTTTTGGTCTGAGAGTATAAGTAGGAGCCCCTGAAACTGAAATTTGAAGTTTGACCTGTGAGATGGACACACTGCCTGGGATCCTCTCCCAGTTGGGACACCAGATGGCTGTTAACAAGGGAATTTTCAGCACTGTTTAAGTCTGGATGTAGGTTGACTTAATCTGGTGATGTATACACTGGTACTTCTCTCCATTCTTTCTATTTTTCTTTTTTAAATGACTTTATATTGAAATTAAGTCAAAATATGTTCTATAAAGAATTGAAATTGTTTATGTGTGTAACGAATGGCTTCTTTTGTTAATAATCCTTTGAACCTAAAATGAAAATAAAGCTTTCTGCAAAATACCATTTCCATAGTGATTAGTGATATTGAGCATTTTTTACATACTACCTGTTGGTTGTTTGAATATCTTCTTTGGAAAAGTGTCTGTGTAGCTCCTTCATTCATTTTTCAGTTCGGTTAAGTTCTTTGGCTCAGTTGTGTCCAGCTCTTTGTGACACCATGGACTGTAGCATGTCAGGCTTCCCTGTACATCACCAACACCTGAAGCCAACTCAAACTCATGTCCATCACGTCAGTAATGCCATCCAACCATCTCATCCTCTGCTGCCCCTTTCTCCTCTTGTCTTCAATCTTTCCCAGCATCAGGATCTTTTCCAGTGAGTCAGCTCTTTGCATCAGGTGGCCAATGTATTGGAGTTTCAGCTTCAGCATCAGTCTTTCCAATGAATATTCAGGATTGATTTCCTTCAGGATGGACTGGTTGGATCTCCTTGTGGTCCAAGGGACTTTAAAGAGTCTTCTCCAACACCACAGTTCAAAAGCATCAATTCTTCAGTTCTCAGTTTTCTTTATAGTCCAACTCTCACATCCATACATGACCACTGGAAAAACCATAGTTTTGACTAGATGGGCCTTTGTTGGCTAAGTAATATTGCTGATTTTTAATATGCTGTCTAGTTTGCTCATGGTATTTCTTCCAAGGAGCAAGCATCTTTTAATATCATGGATGCAGTCAACATCTGCAGTGATTTTGGAGCCCTCCCAAATAAAGTCTGTTACTGTTTCCATTGCTTCCCCATCTATTTGCCATGAAGTGATGGGACCAGATGCCATGATCTTAGTTATTTGAATGTTGAGTTTTAAGCCAACTTTTTCACTCTCCTCTTTCACTTTCATCAAGAGGCTCTTTAGTTCTTCCTTGCTTTCTGCCGTAAGGGTGGTGTCATTTGCATACTTAAGGTTATTGATATTTTTCCCAGCAATCTTGATTCCAGCTTGTGCTTCATCCAGTCCAATATTTCTCATGATGTACTCTGCATATAAGTTAAATAAGCAGGGTGACAATATACAGCTTTGACGTACTCCTTTCCCAATTTGGAACCAGTCTGTTGTTCTATGTCCACTTCTAACTGTTGCTTCTTGACCTGCATACAGATTTTTCAGGAGGCAGGTCAGGTGGTCTGGTATTTCCATTTCTTTCAGAATTTTCCACAGTTTGTTGTGATTGACATAGTGAGAGGCTTTGGAGTAGGCAATAAAATAGAAACAGATGTTTTTCTGGAACTCTTGCTTTCTCAATAATGCAGTGGATGTTGGCAATTTGATCCTTTGTTTCTCTGCCTTTTCTAAACCCAGCTTGAACATCTGGAAGTTCATGGTTCATGTACTGTTGAAGCCTGGCTTGGAGAATTTTGAGCATTACTTTACTAGCATGTGAAATGAGTGAAATTGTGCAGTAGTTTGAACATTCGTTGGCATTGCCTTTCTTTGGGATTGGAATGAAAACTGACCTTTTCCAGTCCTGTGGCCACTGCTGAGTTTTCCAAAATTGCTGGCATATTGGCACTTCACAGCATCATCTTTTAGGATCTGAAATAGCTAACTGAAATTCCATCACTTCTGCTAGCTTTGTTCGTAGTGATGCTTCTTAAGGCCCACTTGACTTCACATTCCAGGATGTCTGGCTCTAGGTGAGTGATCACACCATCGTGGTTATCTGGGTCATGAAGATCTTTTTTGTATAATTCTCCTGTATATTCTTGCCACCTCTTCTTAATATCTACTGCTTCTGTTAGCTCCATACCATTTGTGTCCCTAATTGTGCCTATCTATAGAAAACTCTACACATGGACATCACCAGATGGTCAACACTGAAATCAGATTGATTATATTCTTTGTAGCCAAATATGGAGAAGCTCTATTCAGTCAGCAAAAACAAGACTGGGAGCTGACTGTGGCTCAGATCATGAAGTCCTTATTGCCAACTTCCGACTTAAATTGAAGAAAGTAGGGAAAACCACTAGGCCATTTGGGTATGACCTAAATCAGATCCCTTATGAATATACAGTGAAAGTGAGAAATAGATTTAAGGGACTAGATCTGATAGACAGAGTGGCTGATGAACTATGGATGGAGGTTCGTGACATTGTACAGGAGACAGGGATGAAGACCATCCCCAAGAAAAAAAATGCAAAACAAAAACAAAACAAAATGGCTGTCTGAAGAGGCCTTAAAGCTGTTAAAAGAAGAGACGCCAAAAGCAAAGGAGAAAAGGAAAGACATAATAATTTGGATGCAGAGTTCCAAAGAATAGCAAGGAGAGATAAGAAAGCCTTCCTCATTGATCAATGCAAAGAAATAAAAGAAAAGAACAGAATAGGAAAGACTAGAGATCTTGTCAAGAAAATTAGAGATACCAAGGGAACATTTCAGGCAAAGATGGGTTCAATAAAGGACAGAAATGGTATGGACCTAAAAGAAGCAGAAGATATTAAGAAGAGGTGGCAAAAATAAACAAAAGAACTGTACAAAAAAGATCTTCACGACCCAGATAATCATGATGGTGTGATCACTCATCTAGAGCCAGACATCCTGGAATGTGAAGTCAAGTGTACCTTAAGAAGCATCACTATGAACAAAGCTAGTGGAGGTGATGGAATTCCAGTTAGCTGTTTGAAAACCTTAAAGATGATGCTGTGAAAGTGCTGCACTCAATATTCCAGCAAATTTGGAAAGCTTAGCAGTGGCCACAGGACTGGTAAATGTCAGTTTTCATTCCAATCTCAAAGAAAAGCAATGCCAAAGAATGCTCAAACTACTGCACAATTGCACTCATCTCACATGCTAGTAAAGTAGTGCTCAAAATTCTCCAAGCCAGGCTTCAGTAATACATGAACTATGAAATCCCAGATGTTCAATCTGGGTTTTAGAAAAGGCAGATGAACCAGAGATCAAATTGCCAACATCCACTGGATCATCGAAGAAGCAAGAGAGTTCCAGAAAAACATCTATTTCTGCTTTATTGACTTTGCCAAAGCCTTTGACTGTGTGGATCACAATATACTGTGGAAAATTCTGGAAGAGATGGAAGTACCAGACCACCTCATCTGGCTCTTGAGAAACCTGTATGCAGGTCAGGAAGCAACAGTTAGAACTGGACATGAAACAACAGACTGGTTCCAAATAGGAAAAGGAGTATGTCAAGGCTGTATATTGTCACCCTGCTTATTTAACTTATATTCAGGGCACATCATGAGAAACGCTGGGCTGGAAGAAGCACAAGCTGGAATCAAGATTGCCGGGAGAAATATCAATAACCTCAGATATGCAGATGACACCACCCTTATCGCAGAAAGTGAACTAAACAGCCTCTTGGTGCAAGCGAAAGTGGAGAGTGAACAGTTGGCTTAAAGCTCAACATTCAGAAAACTAAGTTCATGGCATCTGATCCCACTACTTCATGGCAAATAGATGGGGAAACTGGAAACAGTGGCTGATTTATTTTGGGGGCTCCAAAATCACTGCAGATGGTGATTGCAGCCATGAAATTAAAAGATGCTTACTCCTTGTCTTAAAGCTCAACATTCAGAAAACTAAGTTCATGGCATCTGATCCCACTACTTCATGGCAAATAGATGGGGAAACTGGAAACAGTGGCTGATTTATTTTGGGGGCTCCAAAATCACTGCAGATGGTGATTGCAGCCATGAAATTAAAAGATGCTTACTCCTTGGAGGGAAAGTTAAGACCAACCTAGACAGCATATTAAAAAGCAGAGACATTACTTTGTTCAACAAAGGTCCGTCTAGTCAAGGCTATGGTTTTTCCAGTAGTCCTGAATGGATGTGAGAATTGGACTATAAAAAAAGCTGAGCACGGAAGAATTGATGCTTTTGAACTGTGGTGTTGGAGAAGACTCTTGAGAGTTCCTTGAACTGCAAGGAGATCCAACCAGTCCATCCTAAAGGAAATCAGTTCTAGGTTTTCATTGGAAGGACTGATACTGAAGCTGAAACTCCAATATTTTGGCAAAGAGCTGATGCAAAGAGCTAACTCATTTGAAAAGACCCTGATATTGGGAAAGATTGAAGGCAGGAGGAGAAGAGGACAACAGAGGATGAAATGGTTTGATGGCATCATCGATTCAATGGACATGAGTTTGGGTAAACTCTGGGAGTTGGTGATGGACAGGGAGGTCTGGTATTCTGCAGTTCATGGGGTTGCAAAGAGTCGGACATGACTGATCAACTGAACTGAACTGAACTTGCATGAAATGTTCTCTTGGTATCTTTAATTTTCTTGAAGTGATCACTAATCTTTCCCATTCTATTGTTTTCCTCTATTTTTTTGCATTGATCACTAAGGAAGGCTTCCTTATCTCTCCTTGCTATTCTTTAGAAATCTGCATTCAAATGGGTAAATCTTTCTTTTTCTCCTTTGCCTTTAGCTTCTCCTCTGTTCATTTTTCAATTGGATTATTTGGTTTTTCTACTATTAAGTTGTATGAGTTCCTTATATATTTTGGATATTAATCATTAGTCAGATGTGTGGTTTGCAAATATCTTTTCCGCATTCCATAGGTTGCCTTTTCTTATAGCTTACTATAAGCTGCTCCTTTGTTGCTCAGAAGCTTTTATTTGATACAGACTCACTTGTTTTTCACTTTGTTTCTTGTGCTTTTGTTGTCATTTTGAAAATATCATTGTTAAGACCCAGGAGAAGAAGTTTGGTTTTTTTTTTTTTCCTATGTTTTCTTCTGGTAGTTTTATGGTTTCATGCTTTGCATTCAAGTTTTTAATCCATTTTGAGTTAATTTCTGAGTATGGTGGAAGATAGTAGCCCAGCTTCATTCATTTTCATGTGGTGATCCAGTTTCTCTAGCACAATTTATTAAAAAGACTGTCTTTCCCCATTGTATATTCTAGGTTTTTTTGTCACACATTAATTTACCTTATACTTGTGAGTTTACTTCTGGGCTCTCTGTTTTGTTACATTCTGGGCAGGTGAGTTCTTTACCATGAGCGCCACCTAGAAAGCCCGTGTTTATTGTTCAACAGGGATTAAATCTTTGGGATAGAAATGGGTGACCCCAGATGCATTGCGTTATAAAACATATTCTTGGATTTACTTGTATTATTATTTCTATGAGCCGTTTATTGATTTTATTATTTATTTATTGGAGTACTTGTCTGGTTTTGGTATCAAGGTAATGCTGTCCTCATAAAATGAGTCTGAAAGTAGTCCTATGTCTTCTATTTTTTTAGAAAAGTTTGAAAAAGATTGGCATTAATTCTCCTTTGAATATTTGGTAGACTTTACCAGTTAAGTAAATTTGTATGTAGGTCAGGAAGCAACAGTTAGAACTGGACATGGAACAACAGACTGGTTCCGAATAGGAAAAGGAGTATGGTGATGGACAGGGAGGCCTGGCATGCTGTGATTCATGGGGTCACAAAGAGTCAGACACGACAGCGACTGAAATGAACTGAACTGAACTGAACCAGTTTAGTAGTCTGGTTCTGGACCTTTATGTTGGGATGTTTTTGATCATTAATTCCATCTTCTTTTAGCCTATTTAAATATTATTATTGAGTTTTATTAATAAGATTTCTTTAAATCTTCTGTATAGATACAAGTTCTTTGTTAAGTATGTTACTTATAAATATCATCTCCAGTCCATAGCTCCTAAATTTTCTTTACTGTGAATGCTTCTTTCAAAGAGCAGATATTTTTATCATGATGAAGTCTAGTTTATGATTTTTTTTTTCTTTTATGTATTGTTATTTGGTGTGCGTACTCCAAGGTCACAAAAGATTTTCTATTATCTTTTCTTCTAAAAGTTGTATTATTTTAGGTTCTGCATTTAGGTCTACAGTCCATTTTGAACTAATTTTTGTATAAAATGTGAATGAGTGAAAGTTTATCTTTTATTTGCATAAGGATTAGATGACCCCATAATTGTTGAACAGACTATCTTTTATCTAGTGAGTTGCCTTTGTACCTCAGAATCAAAACTATTGTGTCATGAATTTTGCCTAAAACCCGTCACATTCCCATTTTGGAAAGTCCACCTTAAACTGTTTCTGTTTAGACCCCAAGTCTTGTAAACATGTTCCCACAGCTCCTGCTTCTGAGTAGTACTAAGATTCTGTCAAGGTGGTGTTTTTACTCACTGTTGGAGGTCTCATAAACTTAATGGCGTTTCATAGAAAGATAACCAACTGACAAGTTCCAGTTCCACTCAAAATTTTCCTTGTTTTAAATTGAAATAATCATTTAAGACTATGTTTAGATGGGAGATGTCATGCTTAAAGTTCATTTTGTCAAGTGCTATTTCACATGAAAATTTTAAATTATAACATGATTTACTGTTGTGAAGAAGATTTGACAATAGGTTTTGAAAAGCACAGTTAGTCAAATTTGCACTTAAAATTATAATTCTTTTATTTTTAAACTAGAACTGCTTATGCTTTAATATTTAATACAGGCTCCATTGAGTGCTTCTCACTTTTATTTGTTTATTCATAGAAAAATTACTCTTGGGAAACATCAGTCTGTAACATTGCAACAGGAAACTACGGGAACTATAGGACCAAAAACACTAACATTTTGTCATAGCAACTACTGGAAAACATACAGTTTAGGGACCACAATGGTATAGATTAAGTCTCTCGAGTTAGGTGATAAAACATGTTTTTATTAGATTATTGTATCTATTTCTGTTAGTAAATGTATAGGTAATTGTATTTATTGAATCTCATGATATTTCTGACCCTCACTATTTTCCATGAAGGATTTTTATAAAATCCAGAGATGATTTTATTCTCATATCAAAAATATTAAAAATAAATGGACTCTAATTTAACCTAAATGCTTTTGCACAGCAATGGAAACCATAAATAAAATGAAAAGATAACTCTCAGAATGAGAGAAAATATTCATAGAAAGCAACTGACAAGGGATTAATATCCAAAATATGCAAATAACTCAATATCAAAAAGCAAGTCAATTAAAAAAATAACAGAAGATCTAAATAGACATTTTTCCAAAGAAGACATGGAGATACGCATGAAAAGATCCTCAGCATCACTAATTATCAGAGAAATGCAAATCAAAGCTGCATGAGGTATCTGTCACCTCTCATCAGTCAAAATGACCATCATCAAAAAATCTACAAACAATAAATGCTTGAGAGGGTGTGGGGGAAAAAAGGAGGCCCTCCTATACTGCTGGTGGGCATGTAAATGTGTATAGCCACTATGGAGAACAGTATGGAGATTTCTTCAAAAACTAAAAATAAAGCTACCATATGATTCACCAACCCCATGCTTAGACACATATCTGTGAAAAAACATTATTCAAAAAGATACATATACCCCAAAGTTCACTGCAGCATTCTTCACAATAGCCAAGACATGGAAGCAACCTAAATGTCCACTAACAGAGGAATGGATAAAGAAGATGTAAATGCATGTAAAAAGATGTAATGTTACTTAGCCATAGAGCAGAATAAAATAATGCCATTTGCAGCAACATGGATGGACCTAGAGATTGTCACACTGAGTGAAGTAAGTCAGAGAAAAGACAAACACGGTGTGATATTGCTTATACATGGAATCGATAAATGGCTACAAATGAACCTATCTACAAAACTAAAGTACATTTGTAGAAAATAAACAGGAGTTCCAAGGGAGTAAGAGGGGAGGGCTAAATTGGAAGACTGGGATTGACACATATACACTGCTACATAAAATAGATAACTAATGAGGACCTACTGCATAGCACAGGGAACTCTACGCAATATGCTAATGACCTATATGGGAAAATAATCTAAAACTGAAAAAGTGAATCTGTTATACAAAGTGAATCTGTTACACAACATATGTATTTGTATAACAGATTCACTTTGCTGTATATCTGAAACTAATGCTACATTGTAAATCGGTTATACCCCAATAAAAAGTTTTTGAAGTGTGGAGACAAATTTAGTGCAGTCTGGTGAGGAACAGAGCTCCAGTACATTTGTCTGCTAGCCTGTTGGACTCTGTACGGTATTCTTCCTTAAGTCCATGGAACCTCAAGTCTATTGAAACTGATTTGGTCCTCTCGTCTCAATATGAACCAGCCTGTTTTCTTTATTATGTGTTCTAGTACAGGATCTAGGTCAAGGCTTGGAAGATTTGCATGCAGGGTTATTTACCACACACATTTAGGAAACCCATCCATGAGTCTTCTTTGGTCTCTGGTTGTGGTGTTGGCAGTAGGCTGGGTTCACTCCAACACTGTTGCTGAGCCTCTGAGTCAGAGTCCTGGCAGCTGAGGCACTGTCTCTCAGGACAGTGCCTTCAATACTTCATAGTCTGAAAATTAAATCCACATCTTTTACAGGTAGATTAGAAACAGAATTTTCTTCTCTATACTTTTTTGTTGCCAGACTAGGTTTTAAAGCCTCTAGTCACTGTGTGACCAGTCTCTGCCAGCTGTCGGCTTCAGCAGTATGGGGTGATTCTGATTGTCATACCTGTCTCATGCTATCCACCCACCAAATGGCTTCAGCCCAGGGTTCCCAGGAGTGTGTTGGTTTCCTGAGGAATGAATCTTACCTTCTAATAGAAAGGTTACTTCTAGCTACTCACTGGCACAATATGGAATCTGCATATCTTGCTTTTCTTCTTCCTGTGTAGAGATTATTCTTCTTACTACTTAGGGCATTAGAACAATGCCCTCATTCTTCCAGAACCATAGGTTTCCACATGAGGTTAAATAAATGCCCCTTTATGTCATATTGAGCCACATCTGGTAGGAAGTATTGAACTGAAGACTGGAAGATCTAGTGGATAGATTTGATTTCCCCAAATGTTTTAAAAATATTCTTTGCTTTATTGTGCTGAAAAATGAAAGCTTATATTAGGCTGTCTAAGTTGTGAAACACAAATGTTGAGATATGGAAAGATTTCTCAAAGCTCTTTTTATTTTTCTTACAGTGACAAAATTGCCTTATGTTTAAACTTATTGAGTAAAATAATATTATTTTTTTAATAGCCTACATATTTTCAGTTTTATAATATCCAGCATGACTATGGAAAGAAGTCTTACATTAGAGATGGGAAATAGTGAATATTTAGAATGACAGTGTCATTTTAGGAGTTCAGCTGGGACAAGAGATTGTTTCTTTTTTTTTTTTTTTTTTGCTGTTGTTAAAGGGCCAGATAGTAAATATTTGGGGCTCTGTTTGCCTGCAGCTACTAAACTCTGCCACTGTAGAGTGAAAGCAGCCTTGAACTGTACCTATCAAATGGGTGTGGTGGTGTTTCAGCAAAACTTTAGATGGGAACAAAGCAGATTTGATCCCATGCCAGAGTTTGTTGACTCTTGCCCTAGAAAAAACTCTGAAATTTCGCATTCATTTTTTACACTCCCTCTCCATGACCCTCCTTTCTAAAAGCATCTTGCACCTGTGTGGTGCAGTCAAATACTGAGTTACCAGATATATATTTATATGTTTATGTGTGTGTGTGCTCAGTCATGCCTGCCTCTTTGTGACTCCATGAACAGTAGCCTGCCAGGCTCTACTGTACATGGAATTTTCCAGGCAGAAGTACTGGAGTGGGTAGCAAATTCCTACTCCAGGAGATCTTCCCAACCCAAGGATTGAACCCATGTCTCTTGTGTCTCCTGCATTGACAGGCAGACCCTGGTGGCTCAGGTGGTAAAGAGTTTGCCTGCAATTCTGTACATGGAATTTTCCAGGCAGAAGTACTGGAGTGGGTAGCAAATTCCTACTCCAGGAGATCTTCCCAACCCAAGGATTGAACCCATGTCTCTTGTGTCTCCTGCATTGACAGGCAGACCCTGGTGGCTCAGGTGGTAAAGAGTTTGCCTGCAATGCAGGAGACCCGGATTCAATCTCTGGGTTGGGAAGATTTCCTAGAGAAGGGAATGGCAACCCACTCCGGCATTCTTGCCTGTAGAATCCCATGGGGAGAGGAACCTTGTGGGCTATAGACCATTGGATTGCGTAGAGTCAGACATGACTGAGCAGCTAACACTTCAGTGCCACCTGGGAAACCCTTTACACATTTATACGTTGATCATGTTTCCCAGACTACATATTTATATGAAATTCAAGCTTATCTGGGCATGGTGCATATATCTGGCAACACCATCCCAATGGTCGTGTTTCCACATATCCTACCTTAATCTGGAGTTTGATGTCCTTTTCTAGATCACAGTCTTCTCTGGAAAATGAAAGTTCTTAGAGAACCTGCCTTTTAGCACATCCATCTGAGTAGCCATGAGAGTTGAGTCAGAAACCATTACTGTCTAAACATGAAATGGCTAGATGGAATGTACAGCATGGTGATTTTTTGTTAATAATACTGTAGCATATACAGTTGGAGAAGGCAATGGCACCCCACTCCAGTACTCCTGCCTGGAAAATCCCATGGACAGAGGAGCCTGGTGGGCTGCGGTCCATGGGGTCGCGAAGAGTCGGACACGACTGAGTGACTTCCCTTTCACTTTTCACTTTCATGCACTGGAGAAGGAAATGGCAACCCACTCCAGTGTTCTTCCCTGGAGAATCCCAGGGACGGGGGAGCCTGGTGGGCCGCCGTCTATGGGGTCGCACAGGGTCGGACACGACTGAAGTGACTTAGCAGCAGCAGAGAACGGATGAAGGGAAATTTAGGGCCACATTGCCTTTCCTACAATTGCCTTTGTCACAGGTTAGGAACATTGATGAGGAAAAGGAACAACGTTTTTGTCTCAGGCTAATACAAACACATCTGAACTAGGCAAGAGAAGTTTGG
>SJYX01008937.1:127615-141477 GCA_006410675.1 Oreotragus oreotragus
TTTTTTTCAGTCCTGTCCCATCATTTGAGAAATTCTAAAAAGGAGCTTGCCACCAGGATGGGATTTAAGCTTATGAAGGAAAAATCATAAACATCAGCATTGCTCAAGGCTTTTTGATGGCTAACCTTTTTATTCCTAAGAAGTATTTTAAGAACTCAAGTATTCAGATAAGATTTTAAAACTAACAAAAATGAAATATTCTTGAGCCCTAATAAGAACATAATGATAACTGTATGTAAATTTTTAAAAGGTACAGATCTTTCCCCCCAAAGGATCCAGAGACATTTTTACTCTGTTTACAATGTGTTCTCAGTAGTAAGTCATACAGAGGGGTCAGCCTGGGTGAGGTTCTGGCACAAGACATCCTCTCAAGATGTAAGACTTGCTTGAAACATTTGGCATCTCAGAAATTACCATGTTTTGAAGTGAACCTTTACAATTAATGGCAAGTTTTAAGTCAGGAAAAGTCTGCATGGAGAGAGTGATGTTTCTAAAGAGCCAAAACCATGGACTTGTGTGTGTGTGTGTATATATATATATACATATATATATATATATATATATATATATATATGTANATTTTTTTTAAATAAGGACAAGATATACTTGTTAGATTTATTTGATATATATCAAAATTTGTACCTTAAAAAAGATAATATGTCTTCTTTTCTTTTTTTTTTTAGATTTTTTATTTATTTATTTATTTTTTTACACGAACTCCCAAACATGAACCCCCCTCCCGCCTCCCACCCCACATCTTCCCTCCAGATCATCCCCATACACCAGCCCCAAGCATCCTGCATCCTGCATTGAAGAACTTGATATTTAAAAATCATGTATCTCTGCTTGGTTTGCCTTCTCGAACTCTCTGTACTTAGTCAAGATGAAAGTGTTATTCTAGTGGAGCTCTCCTCTTAACTGGAACTGAAGAGGAAAGTTAGAATATAGATCCCAAGTTAGAGTCCTGTTTGTGAGAAGATGTTGTGAAGACAGTGGTTGGTTCACTTACTTTCCATTATGAGCCACTATGAAGAAGGCAGTAGCTCTCTGCTCTAGGATTATCCCTGTGAATCTACTATTTCTTTGTGAATTTCTAGATCTTTGGGGAAAGGGGGAGGAGAAGAAGAAGAGGTATAATCTGAATAGGAAAATGTCAATATTTTGATTGCATATTTAGTGTTGTAAATCTGTCTCCTGGATCACATATCGCTTTGAGGAGTAATGGTCAGTCTTTCCTATTAAGGAACAACACAATTGAAAGTTAATTTACAGCTGAATTATTTTCCTGGAAGTTGATGTCCTCCCTAACCCTACTCCCCACTGAAAAGAAAAAGGACTGAAGCCTGTGTTAGACATTTCAACTGCTGTTGATGGTGATTATTTAACATGAATGATGACATTTATAGATGAAGGGATTCAATGTAATGAATATGACCCGCTCAACTCCACCTTGCAATTTTCTCTAGAATCTTCATTTTGTTTCCTTCCTCTGTCAAAAGTGTCCTTGTTATGAGGGGGGAAAAAGATACATTCTGGCCCACGACAAGTAGGGCATACAATTTGAATGACTGTTTTAACAGTAATAATCAGGATTTGTTTTTATCCATCAGTATCTCTTCTCTTAACTCCTGCATATGGTGTGAGAGGTCTCTGCCCATGATTGAGGGTTGCTGGCCAACATGGAAAACAAACCTGTGATCTTCATGTGGCACTTAATGCTTGATCTAAGCAACACATGTATTAACATCTCAGTGTGAAGATTTGTATCAGATTTGAATCCTTTCTTCATTGGAGGGTTGGCTTCCTTATGTGCTAAAGTGTTATTGTATCATCTTTAAAGTTTATTATTATATTCCTCTAATATAAATTATCACACAATATTATTATTTTGAAATAAAAATAATATAGATAGTATAATAATGAGACACATTGTATGAATTATCCTAACCCAATAATATGATTAACCTGAAGAATTTGTTATAAAGGTAAATGCAAGCAGAACAGAGAAACTGAACGTAATGCTACAACTGCTAAGAAGAATAAAATCACGAAAACTTAGGTGAATGTCTAATAGTGCATTTATCACACGTGCCTTCTTGAGGATATTGTTTTCAGAACTCTGTCATTTCAGTGGGCACCGATTCTGTGTAATTATTTGCTAAGTGTCATCTACATACTTTACTGCTAAGTGAGCACCATCAATCTCAAGTAATGCTATGTGTGCTATGACTATATAGTCCATAAAGAAGTTTTCACCTTGGATAATATGGACTAAAATCCTGCTAATGTTTCAGTTGGTGCAGGTTTCTTTTTGTCTCATAGTGTGCTTAATGTTTATCTGAAGTAAGTCTGCTTCTCCAAATTAATCAGGATTATCCCCATGAATCTACTCTTTCTTTATGAATTTCCTTATCTTTGGGGAGGAAGAAGACATATAATCTGAATAGGAAAATGTCAGTATTTTGGTTGCATATTTAGATTGGATTATTTGTAACTGCCCATTTCTGAAAGGCATTAGACCATCCGTAATATGTTCCTTGATTTAGGAAGAGAGCTTATCAGAGGATGTGCCCCTGGAACAAGTGAACAGGGAATCCATTCGTGATATAGTGAAATGTGTTGAGGAAAATGAGCATGGAATATGGACAGAAGCATAGTAAGCAATGGATCAGTCTTTTTGGAAAGAATCAAAAAACTAGTAAACAGACTTAAAAAAAAATATCATATTTGAATAAGCTTCCCAGAAATACTGAGGTCAGGATATTTTTAAAATCTAGGGAAAACAGTGAAAGTTTTTTCCTCAAAACAAAAACAAAAACAAAAAAAACCAAAAAACCTCAGCTTACTGAGTCCATGTGACTATCAACATGGAGTGACAGGCAAGGCTAGATCTGTGCTTTGGGGGACCTGAAGCTTATGCAGTTTGGGGAGACTCTGTAAGCAAACAAACATAATGACTCTAAGGACAGATTATCAGTGACCCTACCACACCTGGAAACCTGTGTTGGGGAGAAGACCGGAGCTCAAGAAAATCTGCTCCTTTGAGTAAATCAACCAAATCAGGAAGGAAAGAAGGAAGGAAAGTCGCTCAGTCATGTCCAGCTTTTTGCGACCACATGGTCTCTACAGTCCATGAAATTATCCAGGCCAGAATACTGGAGTGGGTAGCCCTTCCCTTCTCCAGGCAATCTTCCCAGCCCAGGGATTGAACCCAGGTCTCCCACATTGCAGGTAGATTCTTTGCCAACAGAGTCAAGAGGGAAGCCCACCAAATCAGGAATCCATTCATTAAAAAAAAAAAAAAAATTCAAAAGTACTAAATAAAGGACATTCTCAGTAACAAAAATCTCAATTAACTGAGCAAGTTTTAACTTGAATTTTCCCCTTTAAACCGAAGTCAGAATTTCAATATGTAACTATATTTATAAAAGTTTAAGAGTTCAAACGATTTGGAACTAAAAGAGCCAGGGTTTACCTGTAATTCTGATTTAAATCTTAAAAAGCAAGTATGAAATTAACCTCTAGATCTTCTCCCTACTTACATTTTAGAGCCGTTAAAGGCTTGGCGTCAACATCTAGAGCTCTTTAGAGCAACTTCTGAGGTGTTCCCACTCCATCTGCCACCTGTGGCCCGCTGTAGCACCGATTGCTTTCAGTGTCTGTTGCACAATATTGGATAACTTTAAAAAACTGAATTACTTATGTCTGCCCATTTCTGAACAGCATTAGACCATGTATAATACATTCTTTCAAAATATCATACTTGTTTTTCCCAGTTGGAGTTCTATGGCATAATTTTTTTTTTTTTTTTTCACATGTACAAAGAGATTTATTCTTTTTTTTTTTGTTTGTTCAGTAATTTTTATCTTATAGACTTGATTAAACATTTCAAAAAAGCTTTTAAAAAAGCCTATTTAAAGCAGTATTTTTAAAATGCTAACAGAAAATGTATATAAAATTAGGCTCAACTATTTTCTTACCTGCTTTTGAAGTCAGTGCTCTGTTTTTCTGGGTGCCTGATGTCCTCTGCCCGCATTCAGAAGTTGTTTTGTGGAGTTTGCTCAGCCTTGAGATGTTCTTTTGATGAATTTGTGAGGGAGAAACTGGTGTCCCCGTCCTATTCTTCCGCCATCTTGCTCCTGTCCTCTCTATGGCATAATTTTAAAGTCAATGTGCTAAGAACAATTATACACAATTTTTAAGTTAAGCAAAAATTAATACATTGCAAATCAACTGTACTCCAATATGAAATTAAAAAAATTAAAGATAATATGATAGCATGATCTTTTGATATTATGCAGGAAAATTGTTTAATAGACACGTATGATTGTTTAGGTATCTAGAAGAAAGCACCTATGTCTGACTTGGTCATTTAGTATTTGATTAGAGTTTGGACACTACAATTGATGATTTCTTTTTCCATCAGGTACATATGATAACTACAAGTTTGTATTGTCTTGTAGAGCACTGATCAGCTTTTATGTAACCTAGCAATCTCATTCTAACCTTCCTCTAGAAATGCTTGTAAATTCCTAGTTTCTCAGAATACTCTTTTACTGGACTAGGCATTAATGAGTTTATAAATCTTTAGCATACATTTGTTCTATATTTGTACATGCTGTGTTTTTAACTTTTAGAAAATATTGCTTTGACATAGAGATTGCACATATCTGGCAGGTAAAAATATAATCTTGTGTGATAATAAACATGCTTAGTTTGGTTGTTGCTTTAAAATAAAATTTCTTTCTGGTTCATTGGAAACTTCCCTTTTTAATAATAAAATAAGGAGTCTGACTCACAATAAACAGTAAAAATATTCTCCTTAGTTTCCAGGTAATGGGTATTTTCAATGTATTGATTTGAAATAGAATTGAAACATAAAGTACTTGACATTTTAAGTAGTTTGAAGTTAAAAGCTTTATAATTTGAACTAAATAATTTTTATTTAAAAATATATATCCATTTCATGGTCAAATTAAAAAAAAATTCCGCCAAGGCTGTTAATCACAAATGAAAAACAAAAGGTATATCCTACCAGAATATGAATTTTATTAAGTTTTTATTCAGTAATATGCCAGGATACGATACTCATGGAGGATGTGTTAGTTATACCTAACTTATGGAGAGAAACATGAAAATTCTTTGCTTTTTTAACTGGCAAATATAATATTTTCAGATGTGTCACTTTAGTGATATGATAAATGGTGTATCAGATATTTAAATTTATCTGTTCCTAAGTTTTACTGAGGGCTTCCCAGGTGGCACAGTGGTAAAGAATCCGCCTCCCAATGCAGGAGACTCAGGGGACATGAGTTTGATCTCAGGGTTGGGAAGATACCTTGGAGGACGAAATGGCAACCCATTCCAGAATTCTTGCCTGGAGAATCCCATGGATAGAGGAGCCTGGTGGGCTACAGTCCATGGGGTCACAAAGCGTCAGACATAACTAAGCAACTGAGCACATATGCACACCCAAGTTTTATTGAGATGTGGCTTTGATAATGTATCACTTGTGGTTCCATCACTTGCCTTAATTGCTGAACAGAAGAGATTTTTTATTCTGCATGTTCACTGGGCCACTCTGGGAGAAAGGGGCTTATTCCAAATCAGATTACACCTTATTTTGAATCAGTGGCAGTTTAAATAACCTCAGTAGCCATATAACACTGTGGCTTAGACCTTGTGTTCCCACATCCTCATTTCAGCATCATCTCACTACTTACAGTGTTCAAAACTCAATAGAAAGTTTCTCTGGAGTTTAGAAACAAGCATGATATTGCTGTTTAGATGAATATGGAGTGACCTGCTGCCTTGAGACACAGATTAGGTGCCATCTGCACCTCTCAGGGTTGTAATTAATTTTTGTATTTTAACATTTTTAAATCCTCAGGCAACCAAAGAGCTTGATAAGGTTAAGCTGAATGAATACATAAGGAATGGTGAATTGGTGGGAAAGTGGCAGAATGATACTTATGTGTACAGATATGTCTGTGTGTCTTAGGGGACAGACACACAGTTCTCTCTGGTAGGGCAGAGAGAACTGCTGATGGAATTAAAAACTGTCAATAGTTATAAGAGAGGCACAGACTGGATTAGGTGACAATCCAGTTATGTGGGATGGAACTATTTCTTATTTACTATCATGCAAAAGCAAATATTATTTACTTAGGATTTCTGAGTATGTGAGCAATCAAGAAATATAACGACATCTGTCCTGACCCAGTTGAACCCAGTTGAAACTATTGCCTCCATATGTCTTAGGTGTTCTGTGTTCTAGGATATTGGTATGCAGTCACCCTTAGAACCAGCAGCACTTAACCTGCCTCTGAGGCCATCCCAGGTCCTGGTTCCTGTTAATATAGTACTAAGGGATGGCTGGTAGGATTTTCATTTAAAGGTCAGTAGATATAATAAAGGGAATCCAATTAGCACTAGAAAATAATTCAATAATTTGATTCAAGTCAAAGAAAGTAATTTAAATCAAAACTATTATAGAAGAAAATATTTTAACAACTGTTAATATTTAAATGTCTCAGATTTGGCTGATTTAAGAAAAATAATATGTATCTATTGATATCTGTTTGAATGTTTGGAGATTATAAAAATTAAAGGTTTGTCATGTAGCTTTACTTTTGCTGTGTTTTGATATTTAAAAACTTGAGAATAAGGATATTGCTACACTAAAAGTAATACAACATAAAAATAAAAAATAAATTGCTGTGTAATGTCATCAAGCTAGCCAGCTGCTGTGTGTGAGTAATTCTTAAGCTTCTCTGCAATGTTGTCTTGATTCATGGACGTTCTGATAAGAAAACCTGTGAGCCTGACATTTCAGGCATATCTTTCTCTATGTGTGAACTGTTCCATCACTGTGAGGGGTTAAAAAATTGGGGGACTGAAGAAGATATGAAGAGTTTAGTTAGATATATTTAAGAGAGTTTAAGGGAGCAAATACCAATTACTTTTTGCATTCTTAAATTTACAGGGAACATTTCTGAAAAAATTTGGAGAGCATAGAACACAGTAGACTTGACAAATCTCAGAGTCAGTTACCAATTAGAGAAAGTTGAATGATCTATTTTGAACTCTGGTACAAGGTTAAGAAACATAATATCAATTTTCTAGATTATAAGAATAAATGTTTCATCATCGTAATTTACTATTCTTTGTCATGATGAGCTACTGATCTCTTTTAAGAAACCTGAAAATCTATACTTTGGGAGATTTGCATTGCTATTGACTGATTTCACTTGTTCTTCTTATAGGTGATATTAATAGAATTCAGTTTTTGGAAGGGAGCTGTGTGTTTGTCTAGAAAACGATACTTTCCTCATGAATTTTGTTGTAAGGTGAGGCAGGAGTGGGAAGATACATCCTGCAGACTATTGTGCGCTTGAACAGGAAAAGGACGTATGTTGGATATTGATCAGCATCCCAGTTTCCTAGGAATAAGACTGGGTTACCCACCTTCCCTTATCCTCCCTCCCAACCCCCAGCATCCACATGCCGGAGCCTCCCATTTTCTTGGATGAGGTGATGCTGAGTGACTGCCTGGGCCGACTTGCATGGATTTTGTCGGCCAAAGAGTGGTCCCTCCTCTTTCATACTTCCTCTGGGCTCCATCCTGAGGCCTCCTGCTGGTACTCCATTTTACAGGTGTAAGGACTGAAGTGGGAGGATGGCAGTGAGAATGAGAAAGTGACACTGCACATAAAGAACGCTTTCAGAACTTAACGGTTGTTTGATTGTATGTGGAGTAATAAGAAATGGGAGTGTCAAGGATTGGGGTATTGGCAAGTGACTTAAACAAAAAGGGGAATTGTTCACATCATTTCATTTCAGGCAAGATTAGACCCAGGTGAGGTGATGCCATCAGTGTCAGCTTCTCTTCCTCTTTCAACCCTGTCTTTCCAGTGTTGGCTTGATGCTCAGGCAACAATCTGCTTGGTAGCTCCATATCCAAAGTCAACCTTCCTAGCCAAAGTGATAGAATGCTTTCTTCTATTTGGACTTTGGTCTTATCACCCTGAAGCATTAAGCATGGACTTCTTTATCCCTTCAACCCATGTTCCAAGAAAGCAGAGACTTCCTTTTTCTTTTTTGTTGTTTCCACTTCATGGTCCCCAGAGCTCAGGGGTAAGTCCTGGAAGACAGTGGGTTCTCCATATATGGTTTTGGGTAAGTAAAAACGTGAATTATTCTCTTTCGCAAAACATCCAGCAAGATCCCCAGGTCTGTTATAACTTTCACCGTTTTGACAGTATTGTGATTGCTCTTTTCCAGCTACTATGACAGGAAAGGGTGGCTTTCTTGTGACCAGGGGAGGAGCCAGGAGGTGACTGCAACTTGATCCTTGACCTGGTGCTTTGACTGCATCACTTTGAAAAGAAAGCAAAATGCACCATCCATTTAAGTAATTAGTTTAACATCTATTATGAAAAGTATTAGCTTCCAGGCTCTTATCAGCTTCATAGAACAGATGGTTGGATAAGTGTCTTCCTCCTTAATCAGATTTTAAACTTCTTGGAAACAGAATCTTCTTTCTTTGTCCCTGCATTGCTCTGCTGTTGGTACTCAGTAAGTACCAAATAAATGGAGAAATTAATATATTTTAAACACGCTACCTTGAAAGTATATGGAAGATCTGCAGAATCCCACCCCCGCCGTGTATTTTATGATTTTTTTATTTAGGTGACCTAATAAAAATGAATTTTCACGTGACTGTCCCTGAACTATCAGCCACTGATTTGTTCATGGAAGCATCCATTGGCTCATTTTGAGGGTCTTATTTTCTTTTAGTAGCAAAATTTCTGACATAATTTCTAGCCCAAGGCTTTGCTAAAAAAGCATGTTACGTGCTCTAAGAGTTGCTGTGAAGTCCTGAGGGAGGGCTTGAAAAGGTCAAGTGTCAAGAGAGCTACCAAGGACAACAAGCAGCAAAGAAGAGACCTTCCAGCAAGTGTTATTAGACAAGATGACTGTATCTAGGGAGATCTTGGTCAAGTCAGATCTCAGTCAGGCTCCATGTTCAGGAGGAGCCTAAAACAGAGGTGTCTGGAAGCAGTGTGAAACAAGTCTGGTTCATAGGGTCTACCTGATACTTGAAGCAGTATCTAATCCAGGTCGGAAAGGCTCACTAACATCAGGGCAAAGGACATACAAGTGGCCAGGTGGCCGTTGCACTTCAGTGAGGTGTCCAGTTATTTCCTTGACACCCACAAGTCTAAATTTCTTTGAGCCATACCTGCCTCTGGAAGTAAGAGCCATAGACTCTGTGTCCAGTAACTTGTGACATCAGGAGGAAGTTCCCACTGGGCTTGCAGACTTGACCCCCACCCCTGCCCCCAGTCTGGGCTGAGGGATTTCTGAGTCTGGTTATCATTGTCAACAAAATCTGTTTTTATCTTTGAAAGTTGTTGTGACTAGCTAGCTCAAGGGCATGACAATATACACATGCTGTCACATAGAGAATATCTGTATTTTCAAATGAAGATTGTTTCTATTTTGAGAATTACACAGAAGGGCACGGTGGAGGTAATATAAATGAAGACGATTCCAGCAGCACTCTTTCAAACAGCATAAAGCTACAGAATTCAACAAAACATACTAATGTAATGAACCACACTTTTAGATAGGCAGTAGAGAGAGGAATGTTTGGATTGGAATTCTGACTTCGCAGGTTAATGCCAGCTGTATGACCTTGGGTAATGGACTTATCCTTTCTGTATCTCAGTTTTCTTGTCTCTAAAAATGTAAGTAACAATTATAAACCATCTCATAGGATTGAAGATTAAATTGGGCTTCCCAGGTAGCACTAGTGGAAAATAACCCACCTGCTAATGCAGGAGATGTTAGAGAGGCAGGTTCAATTCCTGTGTTGGGAAGACCCTCTGGAGAACAGCATGGCAATCCACTCCAGTATTCTTGCCTAGAGAATCCCATGGAGCCTGGTGGGTTACAGTGCATAGGGTCACAAAAGTTGGACACTACTGAAGAGACTTAGTATGCATACATGAAGGTTAAATTAATTAATATATGTAAATATTGTCTGGAACATATTAAGTCCTCAGTGAATTTTAGCTATTATTATTATTGTTCCTGTTGATCTCAAGTATAAAGTCAGAAATGTGACTTTGGTTCATGACTTTGGGTAGAATAATTAGATAAGCAATTTTAGGGAAAGATGTAAACGTCTTTGGGTATTTCTGTAATCCAAAGTGTTGTCACTAATAGTGCAGATTAAGATATTATTATAAAAGGATAATATTAAAAAGAAGTTTATGTTACAGAATTAGAAACTAACAGTATACTGAAATGTTTCAGCTTTCTATAATATCATATCTCTAAACAAGAAAACTTTTCTGATTTGGCTATTTGGATTAATTTGGCATTAGCAACTTTAATCTTTAAAACTTCTTTCAAGTTTTTATATTTTTTCATTAACTGAGAACAGCTCCCTAGATCAAGACAGTATACCTCTGAAACATTAACTTCTTGTTATCTGGCTGTTTTCTTAAAGTCTTCTAAGACATGTAGTATATGACCATCAATACAGATAGTCTAACATTTATGATTGTGAAATGAGTGTTAGTCTCCCAAGTAAAAAATACTTTGGATACTTTGGGATGTCATCTCTATTAGAATGGGTATGAAAACATTGGTGTGGATCTTTGGAAAGAGAGCATTACTTGTTGATTTTTAAAAGGGTAAGTTTAGCTCCGTGTCTTGAATTTTCTTATGTCCCCTTTTCTTCAGTTATCCCATCACTGACTTGTTCAAGTTCTCCATATCTCTGGCATTTACTACTGCTTTCTCCATGATTTCCTGTCTCTGCCTTACCTCCTTCTAATCTATTTGCCATCCTGCTGCCAGAGTAATCTACTAAAGATGACTTACCTGATGGTCTTGCGTTTCTGGTAGAGCTTTTCAAGTCTTCCCTCATATCACACACTCATTCACTCATTTATTCCTTGAAAAGGGACTTCTCTTCACTCATTGTTCCCAGTCCCTCTTGTAACTGACCCTAGACTACAGCCACCTACCCGCACTGGCATTCTTACATCAGGACTTTCACTTTCCCCTCCCTCTACTTATGGCACTTTCTCTTCACGTCTTTCTGTTGAATGCAGTCATCTAGGCTTACAGATCCACTTCCAGGAAACATATGCTCACAACAAAAATGCAAACATAAAATGCACGAGGAAACAAGTCACCATGAGTGAAAATCAGCAGAAATAACAGACTACTAAATCAAACCAAAGTAAATGTGGATACTGAAATAGATTTAGGATACAAAATGTTTTATATGTATAAAGAAATAACAGATTAAAAGAATGGAAAGAATAAGAGACTATCAAAATGATCAAGCAGAACTGACAAAGAACAGTATAGAGAAATGAAAAGCGGAATCACTGAAATAAAGAATTTAGTAGATGCTGTAACAGCAGATTACACCCAAGTAAAAAGAGACTCAGCAAATTAGAAAACGAATTTGAGATAAATAACCAGTGTAAACTACAGTCAGATAAAGAGATGGAAAATAGGAAAGCCAAGTTAAGGGACAGGGTGTAAATATTCTACATGAAAAGTCTGTAGACTTTTCAATTACTTATGGAATATTTATATTTTTACTTAACAATAAACCAGTTTCAATAATTTAAAAATTAGTAGCAAAAATAAAATTTCTTAGAACTATGAAGAATAATGTGTCTCAATTATAAAAGCTCATATTATGCTGAGTTAGATGAATGGAAAACAATAATTAAAACGGAAACACACACACACATACACACACCTAGAAACATGGTCACATTTTAAACCACTAAAAATAATGATAAAAACTGATTTTCTATAAAAGAATGATAGCTAGCTTGACCTCAGCAAAGCAGTAATACCAGAAGCAGAAAGAAATATAGAAATAAATATGAGTTCTGAGGAAAATAACTTTTAAACTAGAAACAATTGTTTAAACCATCATAAAACATGAGCAGAGAAGATAAAGAGGGAGTCTAAATGCTTGCTAATATTCTTGGAAAAATAGATAAAATTTAACTTAAAAATTGAGATTAAAATTGTGTTATAAATAGAAGGATGGATCAGTAGAAATAAATTACATGTGATATTCTCTTTGTTTTTCAAAATCATGAAACTGATTTAATTCTTTAGACAAATGTCATGTTTTCTATTTCATGTTTTAATATGATTGCATGTTTTTTAATGAAAAAAATTCTTCCTTTCATCTGCTAGCGAGAATATTCATGGTTTAAAAAAGGGTGCTTGTGTTTTAGAATGAGTGAAAGAGTTTATTTAAGCATGTGGGGTTTTTGTTTGTTTGTTTTACTCAACTTAGTTTTTTTCTGGACTTCTGTTGGCTTGTGGGAGCTTACCCATGAAAACCGTAAAGGCTGATGAGTAGCACCTCTGGGAGGATTTGGTTGACACAATTTAATTCACACCTTTACCATCATATTAGTATACTTAGGAACGATCACCAGTTATTATTGTTGAAAACTAATTGAAGCATTTTTCTGTGAGTGATTAAATTATTTGGCTATTTCCCAGACTTTTAAATAGAATGAACTTGGATCTTATTATGCATTTTCTGTAAAAATCTGGAGTTCCCTGAGGTTAACAGATTTATAAAAGACATTTTTTATAAACTAATTTTAAGTACTATAGTCTTATATAATGCTTATATGTAGTCATATATAAACTATAGTCAGGTTTATGAAAGAAAAGGCTGTTTTCATATTTGGTAAAGTTCAACAAATCCTGTGAATCTTTAATTTCTACTTACTGCTGAATTAAAACATTTTACCTTCTAATTGACATAAGTGCTGCACACCAGCAGTTTGGAAGGTTAGTAAAAAACACTCTTCAGGCACATTTTTAAAGAAATGTTTACTGTACCTTGTGAAAATAATACTAAATAGGTATTTTATCCTTATACATGAATCTAATGAGATATGAGAATGCACTTCTTTATTCAGTAGTAATCTAATTTTGTATTTACTTAAACATACGTGCTCATGGCTATGCATACACACATATACAATTGCTAAAATGATTGGATTTTTCACTCTCATAATAACAGCGCCCTATACTTTTGAATAAACATGAACAATTAAACAAAATGATTGTTTTATGGGAATTTTTTGGGCAGAGACCCAAGTTTTCAATGAACTGTTAATATTTACATATTTTTTAGGTAAACATTGCATTAAACAGTAATGCTATATTATAATAACAGGGTACCTCAGTGAATTAAACCAGAAAATATTTACCAGGAATTAGTTGTATTAAAACTTTAAGTATCATATGAATCCAAATTCATAATATAAAATTTTTCTTTTTCTCCTATGTGATTTGTACACATTCTTGGAACTCTACAAAGAAATTACTATCTTGCTTTTTCTTCCCTCCAATAAAATGAGAAAAACAACATTTTATGGAGGGGTCAATAACAAATACTAGATGGAGAAGCTCTATACAGTCAACAAAAACAAGACCAGGAGCTGACTGTGGCTCAGATCATGAACTCCTTATTTCCAAATTCAGACTGAAATTGAAGAAAGTAGGGAAAACCACTAGACCATTTAGGTATGACCTAAATCAAATCACTTATGATTATACAGTGGAAGTGAGAAATAGATTTAAGGGCCTAGATCTGATAGACAGAGTTCCTGATGAACTATGGAATGAGGTTCGTGACATTGTACAGGAGACAGGGATGAAGACCATCCCCATGGAAAAGAAATGCAAAAAAGAAAAATGGCTGTCTGGAGAAGCCTTACAAATAGCACTGAAAAGAAGAGAGGCGAAAAGCAAAGGAGAAAAGAAACGATATAAGCATCTGAATGCAG